>CAVLJG010003401.1:47594-83224 GCA_963669975.1 Acanthoscelides obtectus
GGACGCTTGTAAGAGGGCAATATTTTTCCTGTATTATATAGCTGCAGTAGTAGTCAACAACATACGGCAACACTTTCAGTATGGCCCATCTATATTGCTGCCCATGACATTTTCGACGTATTTTTCATACGCTGCTGTTAGGTTTCCGAACGAAATTCCACTTAATGCCTGATTTTGTAGCCATTCTGATGAGACATTCTGAATAGTGTATTTGTCTATACATTGCATATAATATTGCAAAGATACAGTTGATATAGACGAGACATACAACCAGCCATATGGCCTTGATGGCTTTTTGTTTGTTTAAATAATAATAATATTTATTCGCCAAAATACAAAAAATGGGCAAATAAATATGAAAAACCACAGAAGGCATCGCCTGTGTGTGGTTTATATCTTAATAACTAACAATCAAACATATATGTGTATAACAATTTTATTGTTAAATCTAAAAGGTATTAATGTAATTGGAATTTTGTAGTTTTAGTTTTCTATATGATTATTATTATTATTATTATTATTATGATAATTGAGATGAGCAGAGTACACAGTACTATAAGCTCATGCAGTAAATATAGTGTACGGATACCTAACACAAATACATCAAATAGAAAAAAATAAAAAAAATACAGTTCATAGCTATAAAGTTTCTACACTCCTCCAGCTATCATACTGCACTTTGAAGCTATTAACTGAAGTAGCACCAACCACACTTTCAGGTAAACTATTCCAGGTGTTGAGTATGCGGTTGGGAAGAAACCACTGTCGGACTGTTGTTTTAAATGGCTCCTTATGCAGTTTGAAGCTGTGTCCGCGTAGATTGCTGCGCGACAGATGGTATAGATGCATGAGGTTGGTGCCCATCAAACCATGAAGTATCCTGAACGTAACTATAAGATCGCCACGAAGTCTTCGCTCAGAGAAAGAGGTCAGGTTGAATAATTCAAGGCGATCTTCATAGCTTGGTCTTCGTGCTCCAAAAGGGATACGAGTAGCCCGACGCTGTACTGATTCGACGAGATTTCTATCGCGCAGAAGCACAGTGTCCCATACCGGGCCAGCGAATTCAAGAATTGGCCTCACGAATGCCTTGTAAATGTAGGCGCAAGTGTTGACATCGGATCCTTTGAAAGACCTCTCCAGCATATATAGAAGTTTCTTGGCTTTTGCTGTAACGTGGTGAATATGCTCTGACCAGGAAAGACGATCGTTGACCACAACGCCCAGATCAGTGTGGCTCGAAACTGCTTCGATGTTGTGGTCAGAGATCTTGTATGTAAATCGCGGATTTGTCTTCCCGAGGTGAAGGACACAACACTTAGTTAGATTTAAGGGTAAAAGCCAACTGACTGACCATTGACAAACAATATCAAGATCTCGTTGAAGCATAGCAGAATTACGACAGTATTGTAAATCTTGGTGTCGTCGGCATAAGCTGAACATGTGGAAGAAATCAATGCGGGCAGGTCACTTGTATACAGAAGGAACAGCACTGGCCCCAAGACAGAGCCTTGAGGAACTCCACTTGCTACATGATGAAGGTGAGACTGGCTATCACTGACGCGCACAGAGAAAGTCCTCCCGGTGAGAAAAGCCTTAATCCACAGTAACAACTCGCCTCTTATTCCCATACATTCCAACTTAAACAGAAGCCTTCTATGTGGTACGCGATCGAAAGCCCTAGAAAAATCTAAGTAGATTATATCAACAGGAGTCTTTGTGTCCAGATACTGAGTCCAATCGTTGAGAGAGTGGAGAAGGTTGGTCATTATTGATCGACCAGGGAGAAATCCATGCTGATTCTTAGGGATAAGGTCATTTTCGAAAGCAAATGACTGGAGCTTATCTAATATGATTCTTTCAGCTATTTTGGCGGCGATAGGAACGAGACTTATTGGTCGATAATTTTTAGCGGAGGATTTGTCGCCCTTTTTGAATACAGAGATGTATGGTCATTCGCTGCACATTACTAACCCAGTGTTTCAATTTTCTTCTAAATTTTTTTCCAAAATTAAGTATCTTTATTTCGTTTGGTACTACATTATATAATTTAGCTGCTAAGAATTTAAATGATTTTTTGAATAATGTTTTGTGTAGTCTTTGGATATTAGATGAGCCTATTCGAAATCGTGTGTTATGCTCGTGTTTATAGGATTTTTTCTTTTTATTACAATACTTATGGTATAAGGTGGTGGCATGTAAGAAATAAAGTTGTCTTGTATCAAGTATCCCTGTTTTTTGATATCAGTTGTTCGTTGGATATAATCTTGGCTTATGGAAAATGGCTTTCAAAATAGTTTTTTGTGCTATATTCAGGTCAGAAATATATGTCTTGCAGGCGGCACCCAGGCTGTGATGCCGTATATTATATGGGTTTCAACTAAGGCATGGTATAGGATTCGCAGATAACTTTCTGTAAGAATGTTAGCAAGCATTTTGAGTTTATAGGCAACATTTCTAATTTTTTGATAACATATTTAATTTTTTTTTTTTTTTTATACTCCAACTACCACGAAGGCCTAAGGCCTAAGCACCCATTGGGTACCGTGGGGCTATGGGGGATACATGGGAAAGGGGGGGACGCCACACGGACTCTGGCGAGGGAACACGTGTGCATGCAACATGCACACATTCTGGCTCCGCCTACGAGAACCGCCGGGTGGTACCTCCGCGTTCGACAGTCAGAGACCATCTACCACCTACGGACAATCACAACATCCATGGCCAAGAGAAACATTTCTCCTGGGACGGGACTCGAACCCGCACAGCGCACGGCGGCTGATCAGGAGACCGAAGGGTCTACTACTGCGGCCACCGTTGCTGCCTAAAACAAACACACAACATCCATGGCGAAGGCGAGATTCGAACTCGCGGCCCGGCCGGCCGGCTGATCAGTAGCACGACACTCTGACCCACGCGGCCAACCGAGGTCCCAAACGGCCAACCGAGGTTGGTTATCCCACCTTAGATGTGAGTCTATAAATATTCCAAGATATTTCAAAGTGTTAACTCTATCGATTTTGGTCTTGTGGCCATGATAATTAACGGAAATTTGTTTGAAGGTAGGTAAAAATTTTGAATAGGATGTAAATGCAATAAATTTTGTTTTTTTGAAGTTAACTGTTAAAATTTTACTATCAAACCAGTCAATGATTCTTATAAAATCCTGTTCAGCTATTTGCTTCAGTGTGCTCCAGTCATCAGCTTTATATAATACGAGGGTGTCATCTGCAAAACATATAATCTTTCCAGAACTGTTAATTTTGAATAAGTCATTTAAGTAGAGACTAAATAATAGTGGGCCTAGTACTGTTCCTTGAGGCACACCACACTTGATGTACATTTTTTTACTGTAAGTGTTAGTGATTTTGACAGTCTGTGCCCGACTTGAAAGGTAATTTTTTAAAAGGATTTGTGACGCTCCCTAAATCCCAATCTTTCCATAACTTTCAGAAGCTCGACATGGTTAACCGTATCAAAGGTATTTTTTAGATCAACAAAGATACCAATAGTAGGTATCTTTTTGTTGACATTAGAGTTAATTTCATCCATTGCAGCCAAATTGCATCTGTAGTAGATTTTTCTTTTCTAAATCCTTATTGGTCAGAACATATAATTTTGTTTTTGTCCAAAAATTGTAATATCCTTTTTTGTAGTAATTTTTCGAAAATTTTGGCTATATTCGATAGTACTGATATGGGTCCATAATTTGATGTTTCCATGCTGTCACCGCTTTTATAAACAGGAATAATAACAGTTGTTTTAAATGCATCAGGACAAATTCCAGATTGGAAACACTAATTAATGACGTAAGAAAGTGGTTCGGCTAAGTCGTAGGCTATTATTTTTAAATGGTCAGCTTTGATACCATCTACACCAGGACTTTTTTTGGTTTTAAGTGATAGGACAGCTTCTTGTACTTCAATCGGACTAACGCTTTCTAAAAGAATGAATTGGGAAGTTGGGTTTTTGTGAACTTTTCATTCGAAACCATTTTTTTAATACTGGATGCTAAATGCTACATTAGAATGTTTTCTAGTTGTGGCATAAATCTTAGGCCTTTGCTGCAGATGTAGGATGATAGTTTTTCTGAAAATGACAATTTAGCGTGAAGATCTCTGTGTGTACGGGTTTCAAATACGAGTATTCAAACATACGAACTATTCAAATTTTTACCTTGCCTCATTAAAAAAAAAACATTATATGCGTGAAAAATTCTACATCCTCATTCAGCCACTAAAGGACGTATATCGACATCTGAATGGCATGCTAATAAAAACTAACTGTTGCTGTCGAAACATAAACATATGTCTAGTTCCACAGTATAAAAATAGTACACAAAATTGTACTAGAACAGTTCCGACAAGTGACTGACTCCATATTTACTTTTGACATGTCGTTAACCTTATTGTTTGTTTCGTAATATAACCATACACAGTGCTGGTGAGATGAGGTTATATTAATTTAACCCAATTTTTTTCTATTGAAGACGATGTTAAGTGGCTTGATTAGGACACGCAAATGGAGACTGCCCACGTGTATGCGTTGCTTTTGATAACAACTGTACTCAGTCTAGCGAGTAGGTGGATGATGCATTAGTGACTCATGGGATGCAAAAGTTGACCAAAAATCATCACAAGGTGGTAGCGAGTGCAAACGATGTTCCGAAGATAGACGCTGATGAAATAAGCTCTACGAGGATGGCTAGAAATGTGAAATAGTGTGATAATAATAATAATGGAACAGCTTCAGAGGGAGTATTATACAGTAGTAGTTATTTGAAGCACATGTGTCCAATTGTTAAAACGTTTTACTTAATAATGAGTCGATGGTTGCAACGATTTGGAAACTACGACAAGATTTCGGTTGAAATAATGTTCTCAATGTCAACACCACTCGTCAGTTGGTTCGGAAATATGAGCAAACAGGTAAAGTTAAAGACATGCCAAGGCCGGCCGTGTTCGTACTGCGGAAAATATCAAGAGAGTTCGTGAAAGAGTAGTGGAGCGCCCTGACACGTCTACCAGACATCGTTCTCAAGAACTGGGTATTCGTCGCACGACATTATGCACTATTTTAAAAAAGCCTCGCATTGCAAGACCAACTTGTCGCACAGCTAGGGAACAATGAAGCTTCTTCGAGCAATATTTCCGGGACATTTAATTTCTCGATTCGGTGATGTCAACTGGCCACCAAGGTCACCGGATTTAACGGTTGCTGACTTTTCTATGCCAACAAACCAAATACAGTAGACCAGCTGAAGAACAATATTACGGAAGCGATTGGAAATATTCCTCCCGAAACACTATCAAAAAGTGATGCAAAATGTAATTAAGAGGGCTTAGGTTTGGCCTTCTTCTAGAGGCGGATTTGTCTGATATTATTATTCATACATAATTTCTAAGTTTCAATAAAAGATTAAGATGAAAAAAATACTAAGTGACATATAAATTCGAACATCCAGATTAAATGGTTTTATTTTAATAAAATTTGGACATTCCGGTTTTTATACTGCTTTTTTTAATTCACTAACGCTCTAAAAATGAATATTTCAGCCGCAGTAAAGAATCAACGTTGGCGGATTTTGGTTCTTGACATCCTTTACGATCGGTTACGATGCCTAGAGTACGGAGACCTGTACGATTTCGTCAACTTAGTGAGCTTGATAGGGGCCGTATAGTGAGACTTCGGGAAGCTGGACTTTCTTTTCGGGCAATTGCAGTTAGAGTGCAAAGAAGTGTAGACACTGTGGTTAGGTATTGTCAGGCATGGTTTCGAGAAGGCCGTACGCAAAGAGCAAGGGGCACTGGACGCCGCCGTAGAACAACAGACCGTGAAGATCGCCGCCTAAGATTATTGGCCTTAAGGGACCGTTTCTCCACTACTAGGTCCATTGCAAATGAATGGTTTGCAGAACACGGAAGACCTATTGGCATGCGAAGTGTTTACCGACGAATGAGAAGTTTTGGCTTGTTTTCATACCGGCCACACTGGGTCCTCCCTTTAACTCGAGAACACCGAAGTAATCGCCTTGAGTGGTGCAGACAACGGTCACTCTGGGATCAGGAATGGAACAGTATTGTCTTTAGTGACGAGTCTCGATTTTGTTTAGGCATGCACGATGGTCGTGCCAGGGTTAGAAGGCGACGTGGTGAAAGGAGGAATCCACAGTTTTTTGTTGAAAGACATGTTCATCACACTGTTGGAGTTATGGTTTGGGGTGCTATAGCTTATGGTTCCAGGTCACCTTTAATCTTCATCAGAGGTAACATGAACGCGCAGCGTTATGTCCACGAAGTTCTAGAACCCCATCTTTTACCCTATCTTGACACCCTGGCAGATCCAACTTTCCAACAAGATAATGCCCGACCACATGTTGCAAGAGTCACAATAGACTTCTTTCAACATAATGATGTCACATTGTTACCATGGCCACCAAGATCTCCGGACTTATCCCCAATTGAGCACGTGTGGGATAGATATAGGAGATTGCTCAATTTGCAACGTTCTCCTCAGACTCTAGAAGCACTTCGAGAGGAGTTGGTGGTTGCCTGAAATGAGATACCACAGCAGGACATTGACCACCTGATCAGAAGCATGCCTAGGCGCGTTGGAGAATGCGTAGCACATCAGGGTGCATCCACACATTATTAAAGGTCAAAGGGCTTTAAAGCAGTGCAATCATTTTGAAATTTTTATCATTTACTTATTATGCTTCATTAAGTACTTATACAAAATTTTATTAAAATAAAACCATTCAAACTGGGTGTTCGGATTTATATGTCACTTAGTATATTTTATTTCATTTCACATATATTCAAGATACAAACCAGTCGGTTAAATAACGGCCACTCTGTAGAAGGGTAAGGAAAATACTTGGTACGGAAAATTATCCTCTAAACACAAAAACACAAAAGCCTGCCACTGACACTATTGCAGTTCCAGTATTAACCCACAGCTTTGATAGTAGACTGGTTAAGAGAAGACATCAAAAATGGATTGAAGAACAAGGAAACTTCTTACATGAGGAAACAGACAGACAGAAGAACCTAATATCTCATTTTGAAAATACTCGCGCCAATATGCGAGCGAAGTAAAAATGAAGATAATATCTCTTCAATCAGCACGCAGATGGTAGCAAAATATTTGTTCCAAGAAGCTAATTTTATTAGCTCCTACTTGTCTTGTATTACATGATTTACTCGTCCTAGTCTCGTTTAAAATAAATCGAGAGTTACAGTGCGGTTTCTACTAATAACATAATAGTGCATATAACTGGACCGTGCGTAATTAGAGCTATGGTTTCTATACTACGGCTGCTTCGTCTTGCAATGGATGTCAACACGCGATATCTTCAGTTTTTATTATCTAGATGCAGTGGCGTTCATTCAGTATTGCTTGGTGTCAGTTGAAGACTGAAATATCTAAAAATACCTTAGAGTCAGAGTAATATGTGTGCTTCTAAATACACATCCAATCTAAAATAGGAGCAGGGAGCTTTGGAACAAGACAGAGTAATTATAACTTGGGGATATGAGTAACATATATAAAAATTAAAATAAATTACTTTTATTTCAGGCGAAGTTCAGCTACAAGCTACTCCACCACTTAACCCTCGAAAATAACTAGCACTAGAATATTGAACACGATTTTAACAAAATATTCTTCCGTTAAGTTTTGTGAGGATAGTTAAAGTGTCAGTTAATTGAATGTTACTTGAATGGATATATTCATTCAGTTTGTAAACATAGCATAATAAATGAAACTTATACAAGTTTGCAACATTCAACCAGTTGAGCTGTTCGAAACATGAACTAATATGAACATATTTTCTTAAGTTGAAAATCAATCTACAATATGGATTTTGAACTTTAAACTGAATCTAGAAATGGATAGAATACTAAATCATAATATGTGATTTTTAGATATTATTGAAGATTCAAATAAAAGTTTTTTGGATCTAAAATCAAGTATTTCTTTAAGTGCATACGCCATTAATTAGTAAAACAATTTTTAGTTAGGTACATTATTTACACGAGAAATAAATTTGATATTTTCATCTATAAACAAACCTAAGTTTATAACTGATTCTTCTATCTAAATAGTGGCATGGCCATTTAGAATAATGTTCAAATTATATTCAATAAGAGGCCTCAGATTTTTAGGGAAAAAAATGTGTGTACGACTTAGTGATACTACCAGAGATCATTTCATACCTGTAGACCACAAGTTTATCATAAAAATCAAGAGGAAATATTTTTAGCTTTAACTTTGAACTACTTAAGATGCTGATATGAGATTTTAGATGGCCGTACGTAAAAACATTGTACGCAAATTTTAATATGCGATATTTTTAGCTTTTCAGCATTTTAAAAATTACTAATTGCCTAGAATGTGCTTTTCAATTTAAAAGGTGTGAAAATAAAATTAATAATACGGTTAACTAAAAGCTGAACGGTATAACAAAGATGTGCACTTAATCTACTAGTTTTACTGCTTTACCAAAATGTGGCATCGACTAGGTTGTTCCTGCACTTCCCAGGCAAATCTGTCATCATTTCATAACGGATCATGTTGCTCACAAAGAGAAAAAGGCTACGAACATGTGTTACAAAAGAAAAAATGATTCAAGTCAATCATACAGAGGCCCATACAATTTAATCATAGTCCCCACCCATTGATAGAAACTTTTTGTCGACACTACCGATCATCTGACAACGTTGCTATGACTAACTTTGCCACTCGCCAGCCACGGCAGCCATCCATAGCATCGTAGATATATCCAGACACATATGTGTTGTAAATATGTCTTTATCGTTCTAAGTTTTAGGAGTAAATGTACGGCGAAATCTATTAGGTGTAAAATATGACTCCGGGGTTGGGAGCGTACCAATGCCAAGAATTGAGACATACTCTCCCCCAAGGATTGGCGAACAGATAGATGGAGTGTCAGACAGACGAGTGATATGGTGTTTCATGATGTAAGTACATCTGATATACAGGGTGACTTCGAAGTTGAGTCATTTATTTTAACAGTGAGTAGAACTGATCAAAAGAAATGTTTTTTCCTTTACCATTTTTCTAGTAAAATTAAAGTAACAAAGTTATAGCCCTCTGGAAGTTTGAGTACCGCCCTGTCTCAAGAATAATATTATGTGCTCGTGTTTGGCAACCACGGATATAATCCGCCTTATCGGTTCATCGCATCGGAAACAAAAAAGCGAAAGAATTTGGAACGATGTTTTTACAATTATTTTATTCAGTTGTATACAGTCAGTGTCAGTCGGTAACGCGTGAGTGAATAGTGGTGTCTGTTGCGTGGCTCAAACGAAATCAAAAATGGCACATGTTTACGAAAATGCTGAACTTGTGGACATGATTCTTATTTACGCGGCATCACGGATTTATGCGGATCGGTTTCCCAATCGAGTGCAACCAACCCCTCGTGCCTTTGTTAATGTAGTACAAAGGGCTCGTGAATCAGGTGACTTAAGACCTCACAGAGGAGAGCATGCCGGTGCTCCAAGACCGCACGATCAAATACAGGTCCGTACTGAAATACTTGTCGGGAGGATACTTTATAAAACAAGGTAAAATTTTTTTTTAATTTTTTTTTAATTTTTACACACATAGTTTGGTTTATCTTCCTTCTACAATCATAATCTGAAAATTAATGACTCAACTTCAAAGTCACCCTGTATATCCTGTAGAACAAGGTGTGCCTCAGGGATCTGTTCTGGGGCCACTGCTGTTCAATGTATACGTCAGTTATTTGCCTGTCATATCTCAGAGCGAGATATAACCATGTTTGCAGATGATACCACTATAACTATATCTGCAAAAGGTGCAAATGGACTTTACACCAAATTATCTGGTTGGTGTGTCAAATAAATCGGTTAATTTTAAAATGTAATAAAACTGTTTTTATCAATTTTAGCATCCAACGTACAATAGATTTAGACTTGGATACCTACGATCTTATTTCATTTTGTAAACTACTTGGTACATATTTTGATTGTAAACTAAATTTTCATGAGTCACGTATGTAAAAATTTAAGTGAAAGATTTTTTGCCATTTTACGAATTTAAAGACGTCCTAAATAAAAGAGCTCTCATCAATGTATACTAAGTGACATATAAATCCGAACACCCAGTTTAAATGGTTTTATTTTAATAAAATTTTGTATAAGTACTTAATGAAGCATAATAAGTAAATGATAAAAATTTCAAAATGATTGCACTGCTTTAAAGCCCTTTGACCTTTAATAATGTGTGGATGTACCCTGATGTGCTACGCATTCTCCAACGCGCCTAGGCATGCTTCTGATCAGGTGGTCAATGTCCTCCTGTGGTATCTCATTCCAGGCAACCACCAACTCCTCTCGAAGTGCTTCTAGAGTCTGAGGAGGACGTTGCAAATTGAGCAATCTCCTACCCATCATATCCCACACGTGCTCAATTGGGGATAAGTCGGGAGATCTTGGTGGCCATGGTAACAATGCGACATCATTATGTTGAAAGATGTCTATTGTGACTCTTGCAACATGTGGTCGGGCATTATCTTGTTGGAAAGTTGGATCTGCCAGGGTGTCAAGATAGGGTAAAAGATGGGGTTCTAGAACTTCGTGGATATAACGCTGCGCGTTCATGTTACCTCTGATGAAGATTAAAGTTTACCTGGAACCATAAGCTATAGCACCCCAAACCATAACTCCAACAGTGTGATGAACATGTCTTTCAACAAAAAACTGTGGATTCCTCCTTTCACCACGTCGCCTTCTAACCCTGGCACGACCATCGTGCATGTCTAAACAAAATCGAGACTCGTCACTAAAGACAATACTGTTCCATTCCTGATCCCAAGTGACCGTTGTCTGCACCACTCAAGGCGATTACGTCGGTGTTCTCGAGTTAAAGGGAGGACCCAGTGTGGCCGGTATGAAAACAAGCCAAAACCTCTCATTCTTCGGTAAACACTTCGCATGCCAATAGGTCTTCCGTGTTCTGCAAACCATTCATTTGCAATGGACCTGGTAGTGGAGAAACTGTCCCTTAAGGCCAATAATTTTAGGCGGCGATCTTCACGGTCTGTTGTTCTCCCGCGGCGTCCAGTGCCCCTTGCTCTTTGCGTACGGCCTTCTCGAAGCCATGCCTGACAACACCTAACCACAGTGACTACACTTCTTTGCACTCTAACTGCAATTTCCCGAAAAGAAAATCCAGCTTCCCGAAGTCCCACTATACGGCCCCTATCAAACTCACTAAATTGAAATCGTATAGGTTTCCGTACTCTTGGCATCGTAACCGATCGTAGAGGATGTCAAGAACCAAAATCCGCCAACGTTGATTCTTTACTGCGGCTGAAATATTCATTTTTAGAGCGTTAGTGAATTAAAAAAGCAGTATAAAAACCGAAATGTAAAACTGATAAGGTTGAACATTTTTTCACTTGTTATTTACAGTAAGATAAATACATTCACCAACTTTTATTAAAATAAAACCATTTAAACTGGGTGTTCGGATTTATATGTCACTTAGTATATATTACGGCTTATAGCCATATCTCTTATAACATTATGATATGAGAGAAATCTTACGAAATTAATTGAGTATTTACATTACACTGTATTTACATTTTGAAATGTGTAACTTACGTTAAGAATTTTACCAAATATTAATACTCATCAGAATCATAATGATACAAATCGAAATTCAAGAATCATCCACACGCATTTCAAAAAATCACCCTAATATAACTGTCTCAAATTATACAATAAATTACCAGATGAAATACAGCAAATCTGTAATTATTTTCGATTTAAAAATCAAGTTGAAAAGTTATTAGCATCAAATGCATTTTATATAACATAAGCGGGTATATGAAGTGTACAACATTGAGTACGTAAAGATAGAATTGAGCATTTATATGAGTAGTTATATTTATATTGACTTTTATTCATATTTTTATATATTTTATTTTATTATAGAGCTTATTTACTTTTTCCACGACATGTACTATTATGTATCTAAGTGCCGTATGGTCACTCGTTCCTAGAATGTAGGAGGCCTTTATGAGCTCCTTGATTTTCATTGTCTTTCCTGTCCTTCAGAAAGGTGCTCTATTTTGAGGTTATGTTACAAATATCTATTGTTTGTTTCATCATCTGTTTTATCAGCCCGAACTTTTCTACAATTCAAAAAGCAAACATGACGCTGACACGGAACAGTAGAAATCTAGAAATATCCCAGCCTTTCTGAAGGACAGAAAATACTATGAATATCAAGGAGGCTTCCTACAATTGTACGAACGACTGACGATACGCCCCTAAGTGATTAATAAAGATAAAGATATACCATCCAAAAACTATAACATCTCATTGTCGAAAATACTTCCTCCAGAGCGGCCTGAGAGAAGTAAAATAAGTTATGCAACGCAAACTGGTCGAGGAGATGGCATTATAGCGAGTAGCAAAAGAAGCTGGTATGCAGCATTTTTCTTCGGGAGGAAGGTCTATAGTGCAGTTCGAGTAGATTCTGGAATAGAATAAAAAATGCTCACAAATACATACTCGACGCTGTGCAGGCCAAGAATGTCTAGGGGCTAATTGTATGAGTCTGTTTGACTGACTTGATCTGAAAATTTTTTCTGTTGTGCAGGTTTGTAACTATTTTTTTTCTCATAGGATGCTACTTGTGCTGAATTTAATCCTTTATAAACTGATGACGGCGGTTGCGTAGGAAGTGTATAGTGATGCTACTTGACGCCACTATTTTCACTCATATTATCTTCGTTTTCATAGAAGGCAAGCAATAAAGATACCAGTGCATACAAAACTTGACTCAGACACAATACATTATGAACTAGTTCAGATGTTGTCCGTATGGTGGCGCCTAAGCAGTTGCCCCTCGCTATTAACGTCAGATAGTTATTCCTTTATTTGCCTGATGAGTATTCAGCTTAACAGCTGCTTTTCAATACCACCCAGGATAGGAAAATACATACCTGTAATTAGAAGAAACTATAGTTTTCTCAGCAAGGTAAAAGGGAAAATTATTACACAAACAGGTCAGTGCAGATCAGCTACAAAATCGCTAAAATATATCACAATACGTCAGCTTAAATGTACCATGTACAACCATTGAAGGTTAGGTTAGGTAAAGTTTCTTGTGAGTGCATCAATAACGATCTTCCACTGCGACTCTTTAGTCTATTGTCTATTGTTTAGTTTATTGTGGCTCACACCTATTTATATTTACCTCAGTAGCTGAGACCTCCTGAGGAAGAACTTGTTTGGAGAAATATCCTTCAGGTCTTCTGCTTGGAGTACTACGTCTCCAAGTATGTTGTACCTGATTCTGGCAAGTGCAAGGCATCTTCACAATAACATACATGCCTGACCGTTTTATCTCCCTATATGCACAGTCTGCACTCAATGTCTTCCGCCATGCCCAGCCTGCTCATGTGGTGACGCAATTTGCAATGACTAGTGTACAGTCCTACTAGAGCTTTGAGGCTATTCCTGTCCAGTCGTCTGTTACATTCTTTGTCAAGATTGGTTAGTAGCCTTAGCATGGGTTCACCCTGCTAACCTCTCGCAGTATTGATGGATCTTTCAGTTCATCTTTGCAGAGTTTATTTGTTTAGCCGTATTGTATGCGATCCCAATCGCTGGCTCAGGCCCTATGAAGGGTGTGCTAGCCCCACTCTTTGCCAAAGCGTCAGCTATCTCGTTTCCCTCTAGACCTGCCTGTGTTGGTATCCATATGAGACGGACTTCATTTCCTTCCCCTATGCCACCGAGAGCTTCTTTGCAATTCCACACTAATTTCGAGCAGTGCTTTAAGTGCGGCTTGACTATCTGAAAAAATAATTATAGTTCTGTGCCTCAGTTGTCATGTAATCATTCTGGCACCTAGTTCTATAGCATATACAGCTCTGTCTGGAAGATCGATGCCCAGGTTCCTAGGCTAACGCATTTCTTAATCTTTAGCTCCGGCACGAAGATACCAGCAACCATTGAAAAGTTGAAAAGGAGCTCTTTGATTTTAATTTTGAAGGACTGTATCGGCAGAGTTTTTAAAGTAGCTGGCAGTCTTTTATTATAGAGGATTGTATGGCCAGAAGAAAGAGGTGTATAATATCCATCGCTAATGCATTGTCAGCCACTTTATATTCTTAAGATGCTTGGAAATTTATTTATTTTTTTTAATTTATTTTTTATTTATTAGCTGCAGATTCAACATGTATACAGTTTTTTACATCATATTAAATATATAGACTTTACAATTATTGTATAATATTTAAATCCAGCTATCTATTCTTAAAATTACCCACTATTGCTAATAGTTTTAGATGCACAATTGTATTCAAAATACTGTGTGTGCACCCCAGTGTAACTTTTTCATTGAGGTTCTTAATTCTAGTTTACAAAGAGAAAAAGAAATATAAAAATAGATCAAACAAATTCAAAGCTTTATCTTAAATTTTAGGAACTTAATACCTTTAATGCTACAGGTTTTTATATTACATAATTAATGGCGTATTGACTATCAATAATCCATCTTGTTAATTCCTTTTTAACAGTAGAATATCTCAATCTCTTAATACTATTTGGCACATCATTATAAACTTTTGGACCTATACAGTAAACGTGACTCTGGCAAGCTGTGTGTCTAGGGTTTTGCAATTTTACTTTTGCATGAGCAGCACTTCTTGTATTTTGGCCATTCTGTAAGTATTCTTTGTAGAAATCATATTTCATCATAAATCTTATAAGTGATTTTAAATAGAGCTGCTCTAGGTTCAGTATTTTACTGTCTCTAAAAACAAGTTCAGATGAATATCGTTTCTGTTTGAAAAGCATAATTTTTATGATCCATTTCTGAGCTACCTGTAACTTGGATAACGTTGCTAAACTTGTATTTCCACAAACTACGAAACCATAATTAATTACAGATTCTGTTAAAGCAAAATAAACTGTTTTAAGAGTTCTGAAGTCTAATATGTCCCTTAATTCATAAAATTTGTGAATAAGTTTTCTAATCTTTGTTGTAACATACTCAACATGATCTTTCCAAGTAAGAAGTTCATCTATAATTATTCCTAGATATACTAAAATCTAGCCAATTTTTAATTGTGTGCAATGCTCCTTCAGCTTTTAACTTGACGGAATCCCAATCTTCACCACTTACTAAAATACTCGTATCATCTGATAGTTATGTTTGCATCATTTAATTGTTCCATTATATCATTTATGTATATTATAAACAGCAAAGTTGAGAGAACCGTACCTTGTGGCACCCCGCATTCTACCTTCAAAATATTATTTTCCTGACCCGAGACATTTGTGATTTGTTCACGTCCAGAAAGATAGGACTTTATGAGTTTATTTGGAATGGTCCTTATTCCCAGATTATCCAAACGACCTAGTAAAATTGGATGTGCCAATAATATGTCTTTTCGAGATTCCTTAAATATAGCGTATTCAGCGGTTTTGGAGCTTTGTACTTGGACAGGGACCAATAAGATATTCAGCATACCCTAGCTTGCTTAGGCAGTTCTGCCCTCCTTAGCTAAAACTAATAACCAGTTAGTAGTATTAAAATTTGTAATTTATAAATATCGAGTGCTGTGATTGGAAGCGCGTTGTATTAGAACTTAAAACAATATATACAAGTAATTATGTTCGGTCCTCGTCGAAGTAAATATTTAGAATACATATCGCAGTAACCTCGTAGTAGTACCCATTTCAAAGCGCGCACGCAGAGAAGGAAAGCGGCACCGCGCCCGTTCCCCCTACTTTTCATCCCTCTGGCTGCCAATAAACCTTCATTAAACCTAGTAAGGGCAATAATGGACAGCAACCAAGACATAGTCCGAAACTTTGCGGTGAACATCGGGATCTTTGTGTCAGCTTGTCTTTCATTTCTTTACAGCCGACTATACTCTAACGAGTGAAATTTCTTGCCTTGTAAAATTCTCAAGAGAATTTTAAAGCTACTATGTCACTAACATAATATAATTTAAGGTCTATCTCGGCTGGGGCTCAAAGAAACTGGCAGAGCGGTCAGAGGTATTGAATTATCCAATTTTTTGTTGTATAATTTCTCGGACTTGGACCTTCGTTGGCCAGGGAGGAGTCTCTAGTTTTTGGTCACTCGATAAGATCCCGCATGCTAATCATCAAGAATAACTGGTAGTTTTCTTCTGTGGTGGATGCTTTACTACCGAATTCGTGGGCTGTCGAACCAGGTTGCGGGAAAACTACGGCAATTGTGAAAAGAGAGAAATATTACTGCCCTCATGTCAAATATAAAATCTAGGAGTAAAACGGAGTGGGGGCTGCACCTGTCACCGTCCTGATTTTGGCTCAAGTATTCGGTGTTTCTGAAATTTCACTTCTAGAAGTAACGCAAGGATCTGATGGAGGGACCCAGGATGCCGCTCCCACTAATTCTGAAGCTTACCCTGGTTATCATCACATCACTCATTCCAATTAACATCGATAATTCATCATGTATTGTGGGCTTAGATTACAGTAGGACGTTTGACGAGAAGAAATACATGTCTGCCTTCCTACCTTAAAATTTCTTACCTTACAGGTGATAAGAGATCAAGATATAATTGTTTGAGATATCAGTATTTTACCCAAAATGTTACTAACGCTGCAGACATAACATTTACAGGCTGAGGCGATCTCAACTGAAATATAGATACTGTGGTTGTTCTCAACCAACCAAAGGGGTTCCTTTTTTTTATATCGAAACAGCCGCGCAGGCAGAAGCCTAAATGCCGGAACACCGCGGCTGCTATGATGATCCCAAAGAAATTTTGTTAATACGATTTTTGAACTGCCCAAGGTTAGTAGAACTGCGAAAAGCTTCCTCCCGTAGATTGTTCCACAATCTAGACACCCTCGGGACAAAGGAGCGGTCGTATCGGCCAGTTCTGGATGTACGAAGTTTGACACGGTTAGGATGGGACGCCGAAGTCAGACGGGTCTGTCTGGCAGGCACATCGCGCGGCGGCATCATGGAAGAGAGCTCTGAGGAGCAAAGTCCGTTGGTGTAGCGATAGAAAAGAGCCAGATCGCCGACGGCCCGCCGGTGCGAAAGAGTTCCGAGACTGTCTGTTAGAGAAGAGTCATCGATCAGTCGGACCGCCCTCCTCTGGACAGCATCGAGCATGGACAATGTAGTCGGGGCGGCAGCACCCCAAATGTGTGAGCAATACTCGAGGCTAGGCCTTATCTGGGCCTTGTATAGAGTGAGAAGGTCATGCAGAGAAAAGTACTTCTTAGCCCTAAACAAATAGCCTAGCTTTTTCCCAGCAGCTGCAGCTATTGAAGAGATGTGTTCGTGCCAGATCAGGTCCTCGGTGATCTGGACTCCGACCAGCCGAAATGAATGGCTCTTTGGTAGAACTCGATCGTCCATCGAAACTGTATGAGCGCTAGGACGCTTTTTGTTCGTCAAAGTACAGTACTGTGTTTTGGAAGCATTGAACTGTACAAGATTGTTGCGTCCCCAAGCAGTGATAGCCTCCAGGTCTCTTGTCAGAGAAGAAGTCGTCGCTAGTCTTCTTTTTTCCAGCTCAGCGGCAGAGATCGGCTTGTCACTCTGAATTCCTGCATGTAGAGTGCTGTCATCAGCGAAGCTGTGGATTGGGTTGATCGTGCAGGAAAGGAGGTCGTTGATATGTAAGAGAAACAGTGTTGGAGCCAAGACCGATCCCTGGGGAACACCCGCGTTGACGTTGTGGGATGAAGAGGAGAATCCGTCAATTACGACGGATATCTTGCGGCCAGAGATAAAGTCAGCCACCCATCTGCAAAGCTTTTCTGGGAGGCCGTAGGATGGAAGTTTGCTCAAGAGGGCAGCGTGCCACAGCTTTCGTGATGTCAAGAGCAACGACATTAGCCTCACCATGAGACTGGATGAGTTTACTCCACAGTTGCGTGACGTAAGCTAGGAGGTCCCCTGTGGATCGTTGGTGCCGGAAACCGTACTGCCTGTCGCTAATCAAGCTGTGACGTTCGAGGTAGTCCAGAAGCTCGCGATTTATGCACCTCTCCATCACTTTACTTATAACAGAAAGCAGAGCTATAGGGCTGTAGTTGTAAGGGTCGGTTTTAGATCCTTTTTTTGGGATGGGCTGTACATGAGCAAATTTCCAGTTTTCTGGGAAGGTGCCGGATTCATAAGATATCTGTAAGAGATGCGAAAGAACTGGAGCAAGCTCAGCTGCACATCGCTTCAGTACAATGGCAGGAATCAAGTCCGGACCAGAAGCTTTGTTGATGTCGAGCGACAAGAGCACTCGTCTTACGGTCTTATGCCTGAATGTTACCTCCCGCATAGTGTGGGGAACCCTTTGAATTGACGGCACTTGGGCGTTGGTAGGGACGTCCATGGTGGAGTTGGCAGCAAAGATCTTGGCTAGCACTTCCGCCTTGGCCTTTGAGTCGAATACAATAGTTCCATCCTGACACGTAAGTGGTGGAAGACTACTGTGTGAGAAGTTCTTTTCAATCTGCTTGGCCAGCGTCCAGAAAGACCGACTGCCATTGAGCTGCGACATTACCCTGTGCCTAACTTTTATATCATGCTGGGTTTTGGCATTGCGAACCGCTTCGTTATATTTGTTTCTGGACTCGACGTCGGCTTGTCTGTTCTCTACAGTGGGGTTTTGTAAGTAGGTTCTGTGGGCCTTGATCTTCTGCTGGCGAGCAGTGTCACACGATTTGTTGAACCAGCCGTTGGACCCTGGTTTAGGAACTTTCGCTGTGTGAGGGATGTATTCCTCCATTCCGACGTGGATAATTTCGGTTATTGAAGAACAGACAGTCGACGCATCCGCGTCAGTGAAACAGACATCTCTCCAAGGAAAGCTAGAGAAGAAGTCTCTGAGCCCCTCCCAGTCGGCATGTCCGTAATGCCAAGTTTTGCGGCCTGTGCGAGTTTCTGCTGCCACAGCGGCTTCTGGCCGAAACCTAACCTCCACAACACCGTGATCTGAGTTACCCAGGGGGGGACAGGACAGCAGTGCTGTAAGGGGCAGGATGCGTGGTCAGAAAGAGATCCAGCAGGCTACTGGCGTGTGACGAGACGCGGGGGAAAAAAGTAGGGCTCGTCACCAGCTGGGTCAGCCCTTGAGTAAGAGCGAACGCTTCGACTGCACGACCTGCTGCATCGGTCTTATTTGAGCCCAACCAAAGCTCATTATGGGCATTGAAATCACCGAGAAGAACTACCTCTGAAGCGGGGTGATTGATGTTCAGGAAGTCGATCTGGACGGCGAGGTATTCGAGTAGGTCATCCCAGTTATGGTTCGAGGGAGAGCGATAAAGGCAGCAAATAAATTTGGGTGATGTTTTGGAGTTGAGGCGAAGCCACAGAATGTCCTTCCGGTCTGATTCCAAAGAAAGATCCCTGGAGCAGGAAAGACTGCTGCGGACAAAAGCCACAACTCCCCCGTTCTTTCTCAGATTGGAGTGCACCTCGTAGTTTGGGAAGAGAGAGGTGCAGAGATGGTTGATCGGTGCAGTCTCTGAGATTTTTGTCTCCGCCAAGAAAAGCACGGCGGGACGATTGGATTGCAGGTAGTGATGAACAGCATCAATGTTGCTGTTGATCCCGCAGATGTTCGAAAAACAAATTTTATCTTCGATGTTGTTCCCTCGAGCCCACCCTCCACCCGGACATTCCGAGAGTGGAGTGAGTTTACGTCCGGAGTTTTTAGTGCTCGAGGGATCCATCATCATTCATTTCTTTGTTTTGGTAGATAACCGACTGCATAGCTTAGGTGTGGAAACATCCGGACATTTAAAAGACACCCTGGGAAAAGTTAGCGGGTGGTACTGCCTCGGTCGACTGGTCCTTGTCTACCACCTTCTTTTTACGTGTTAGTGATGTTAAATAGACCTTAAGTGGCCCGTTGGCGGACTTGTACCGCCACCCGGCAATCGGTACTGAGGTATTCCTTAACGCGTGCGCAATCACTTGGACGGGAAGAAGTTGTATACTGGATACAACGACTTCCGAAACAAGCATTTGCCACGGCCCTCGCTCAGTAGGGGGTTAAGGTAAGTGGGTAGATATTTGAATGAGGAAATCAGCAAGACTGCTAGCTCTAACGTCAGGTCAGAGTGTGCAAACTAATTGAAACAGACAACATCCGGATTGGGTTGAATAATACTGAAATTGGGATTTCTGAGTTCTGGGTCACTCACGTGGCAACCACTTAAGTTTTACCGTATTTTACGTCCAAATATCTGTGCAAAGCATTTATTTGTCACTGTACAGTAACTTTATCATGGTGCCTCGGCTCCCAGATGGATAAAGTCGGTTTTAGCAGAGAGTGTCACAATTGACAACTCACAGTACAAGAAATGCGTCTAAATCTGCGCCGCTAAATTATAGTAGTATCAGGTTCGCGGCAGAGGCTGGATTAAGTTTCTGAGATACGTCACAAATGCCAAACAATAGCTTTGCTCAAGCGGCATTTGAGGTGAACCAAGTCTCAACACCTTAAACATAACTATGATATTACGTTATTTGTTCATTACCATGAAATGGATGGTAATTTTTAAACCAGGTACGTCATATTACCTGTTACTAAAAGCCTTAACTTGAATTGTTACAATGGAAATGTACTATTACAGAGCGTTAGTCGTATGTTGTTGCAACTAGCTTTGAACATCTACGATATGTAGCTGTATTCTAAATATTTGCTTCGACGAGGACGGAACATAATCACATGATCAAACAAACTTACCTGTAAGTGATGTTCGATCTTCATTACGTGAAGTCCTCGTCGAGGTAAATAGCTCCCTCGCTCCCTATATATCACCCAATTGTTGCAACAACTTGGCTTTGAAGTAAATGAAGGGGCGCGGTGCCGCTTTCTTTCTCTGCGTGCGCGCTTTGAAATCGTGGCGGTTGGGTACTACTACGAGGTTACTACGACATGTATTCTAAATATTTACTTCGACGCGGACTTCACATAATTAAGATCGAACATCACTTACAGGTAAGTTCATTTGATCACGTAAATATTGTAGGGACACAGTGCAGTTAGGACATTATTACTTGGGAAAATAGATAAATAATGCATAGAATAACTGGTATATGCATACCTATAGGCTAAAAATTTAAAAAACATAGTTAGGACGCACAAAGGACGGCAGTGCAAGAGAGCTTTATTTCTTCTTGCATTTGGAAGCCTCCTTTGTTGCTTGCCGTGTTCCACCGTGTAAGGAAGGCAAGATCGTTTTTCTGCAAGCATCAGACCACCGCGGCCGATTTGCATTTGCCGATCCCAGGCCTCGGCGGGTCTCACACGCTGTGGGATCCACGGCACCGTCGGGGTCTTGGTCTTCGCCTTCATCGGCATGTTCTTCATCGTTTCTTCGCTGAAAAAATCCGGTGGCTGTTGGACGTTTTAACGACAGTTCAGCGAACGGTAGGCCCGAATGGTGGAATGTCACCTCTGCCGCACCACGACCGGTCATCGACGGAGCTTGTGTGTGACCCGACCGCGATACAGTACAGGAAAGGTGGATAATGCAAAAAATAATCAAAAGAAGAACCGCCAAAGATGCTGTAAGGGGTGGTGTCACATTTACTATGATATACTGTTCGCCATTATTCGTTAGAGCGGTCCGGTGGACCTTTGCTCTTAGTTAAAAGTCTCGTCGGTCTGTTAGTCTGTCAGGTCTGGCTACCCAGATACACATGTTTAAGGGTAAGAGGGAAATAATGAAAGAAAGGCAGGAAGAAATAGAGAAAAGAAAAGAAGTAAATCATTTGAAATAGCTTAAGCATTATTGCTTTGACTACTCGAATTATTTTGTAACTCCAAAAAATAATTTTGATCGGTTTTGTATACTGAAATAATTTTGGCTTGTCTGAATTTACAATTTAATTTTGATCACAGTGCAAGGCGCGGCCTGGAATGTTTGTGAACTTGCTCGACTGTGTAGTCTACTGAATCACGCCTGTTGTTGTTTTACGTAATCCCTTAGATATGGGATATCAAGATCTCTGTGAATAGTCTCATTTAACACGTACCCAGTCTCTGCATGTGCGTCTTGGCAAGAAAACACCAAGCCGCTCATGCGTAGGTGATTTTTTATTTTTGTTTTTTTTTGTGAGGGGGAATGCATTTACGCACCATACCATAGCCCGAGCTACGACGTGTGTGGGACTCCAGGGTCTTGAGGAGATCACCTAATACCCACTAAACCCTAAACCTCCGCGTGGCCCGACTCATCAGCGTCTCGGTAGGCCATGTGTTGTGCGTGACCTGCGGTCTGCTACAACGTCTCCTCATGTGTTTCAGTCTCTGGGAACGCCGGGTTGGTTCCCTTTACCTCGCACATTCTATCGATGTCGTTAAGCGATCATCGATAGAGGGTCTGCTAGGTTCTCTTGAAACTCTTGTTTTCGAAAAATCAAGAGTTTCAAGTCCTCTTACCAATATGTTGTTCCTGGTCCTGGTCCTGAAGGGTCCTGGTCCTGGTGGGTCCTGGTCGTGGCGGGTCCTGGTCCTGGTTGGTCCTGGTCCCGGTGGGTCCTGGTCCCGGTGGTTCCTGGTCCTCTGCATCCACGCCGTGGGGTGGGGGGGGGAGCAACCGCGAGTTCTTCTAGTCTCCTAGTCAAGGTTCCAGTTAGCGGGTGCCAGCTGGGACCTTGGTCTGGGGTACCTGGCTCTGCGGTTGCGAGGCCTCTCGTCCGGATCGTAGTCTATGAGGAATCGTAGCTGCTCGTTCGGATGGTCCTGAGCTTTCTCGAATGTCTTCTCCGCTTTTTTCCTCGTGTACTCGTGGATGGTATCCCAATGCAGGTCTCTACGCAAGGTTGAGTTCCTTACGTAGTATGGTGCATTGGTGGCGATCCGGAGTAGCTTCATCTCTAGAGCAGCAAGTCGCTTGCGGTAGCTGGGGGCAGCGTACCCCCAGACCGCGGAGGCGTAAGCGAGCTGAGGTCTGGCGATGGCCTTGATCAGCCGTAGCTTGGTCGCTAGCGGCATCTGGCTGTGTCTACCCAGTAATGGATAGAGTTGAGCCATGGCTGCTCTGGTCTTTGCGATGACAGCTTCTATGTGCGCTTTCCAGGTGAGGGACTTGTCAAATACGATCCCCAGATATTTGACATTGTCGCTCCACTGGATATCTTCGTCGAAGATGGATGCTTCGAGAGGTCTTGCAATCCTTCTTCGTTGAATGAATATTGCCTGCGTCTTCTGGACGTTGATGCGGATTTTCCATTTCACGCACCAGTCCCGGATGTGGTCCAGTTCATCCTGTAGTCTCCTATGGATGATCTCGGGACGTCGATGCTTGGCGGCTATAGCAGTGTCGTCTGCATATAGGGCCAGCATTGTGTCAGCTGTCTTCGGCACATCGTGAGAGGTGATTGCGGGTCTTATGACCATTTTATACGACCCAATCTTGTTGATCAAACTTAATTTTGAATTTCTGCACAACAAAGTATAAAGCTGCCGAAAGGTAATTTGGAATTTTGTTTTCAAAATATCAGTATGTTTCTGCCAGGTCAACCCCTTGTCAATGATGACTCCAAGATTGCTTCCATGGTATACGAGTTCCATTCACTGATATCTCTGAGGGGGGCACCGCGATGTTTTCTAGTACAATAGATTGCCTGCGTTTTTGAAGTACTAATTTTGATCAACCACCGATCCGCCCACTCCAATACTTCCTCCACCACACTCTGCAGCCTGTCGTGAACCAGGTTACCAGAACAAGACCGGGCTAGCAATGCAGTGTCGTCAGCATAGAGATAGACTTCACAGTTGCTGGGGCAAGGGACGTCATGTATATAAAGTGAATAAAGGATTGGTCCTAAGACCGAACCCTGAGGAACACCGGCTCTTACGGGCCGTGTTATTGACAACACATTGTTAATTTTGGTTAGAAACGTCCTTCCTGAAAAAAGTTCAACAGTTTTAGTAGCCAAAATGGAAAACCCTTTTTGGTTGAGGTTATACAAGAGGCCCATGTGCCACACCTTGTCAAATGCCTGTGATATATCTAAAAGCAAGATACCAGTACTTTTGTTCAGGGTGAACCCCCTGGTTGCATGCTCCACCAGTCTAACTGCCTGTAGCTCCGTACTATGCTCACACCGAAAGCCGAATTGCACGTCAGGAATCACATGGTGATCTGACGAGAAATTCTCAAGGTGATGATAAATCACCTTTTCAGCGAGCTTGGAAGGAGCTGACAGCAGACTAATGGGATGATAATCCTGGGGGAATATCGAACCTGCCTTCTTTGCGATCATGATGACTTCAGCGACCTTCCACGCCTTAGGAAAGTAATGAGTTCTGAGCATTGCATTGATTATTGTCACCAGATAAGTCAAAGCCTTGAGTGAAAGCAACTTCAGTGCTTTGTTGGTGATTTAATCCTCTCCAGGTGCTTTACGCACCTTTAGGTCCTTAATGTGGCCTTGGAGATCTGCTGGCGTGCAAAACGGAATCTCAGAGGATTCCGTTGATGTGCTATGCTGAGATTCATCTGAAGAGTCGTCCGTAGAAGAATCTTCTTAAAAGGAGTCACCGATGCTAGTACCGATGTTGGTATCGCCATTCGCTCTGGAGTATCTCCTGACAGATCTTACAATTTGTCATTCCTCGTCAAGGTCATTGTCCAGATCATAATTGGGAGAGAACTGCCTTTGCATGACACGTTTCGGAAATATTAAGGAAGAACTATCTTCAGAGGAGCCCCTTTAAAAGACCGTAGGGCCCTTAGGGGACGTTTGTCGACCTATGTTTATATAAATTTTTCTTCCTATTTTACGCTCTAGAAACCGCTGGTACAATATTGCACCCTTTTTTCGGGACACCCTGTATATGTGGGTTTATTTTTTTAATATCATTTTAATTTACAGATATCCACAAAGAAAGCAACCTGGTCTTTTAATATTTTCCTGAATTAAACAAATTTAGGCCTCGGTCATAATTGTTTTAAATGCTTTAAAAAGAATGACCAACCACCCTATGATTACATTACGTTCGAGGAAATGGCAAGTATTTTGAGCAGTTCCTTTAATGCAAAAGTCTATTAAGGGGTCAAATCGAGGTCAATTTTATGTTAATATTCAGATCAAATATTACAAGTTTTGTTTAGTTTTATTATCCGTTAGCTTTTTTAACATGTACGTGTCTGTGATATGCTATAAAAAATGATATGTATATACAAGTAGGTAACAAAGTCAAGACCTACTAATACTATATAAATACACACTATGATAATACGTAGGCATATGGACATTTTGTGAAATTTTTGATTTATTATTTAAAATACATATCATGGTTTATATTTCTGTAAAGCTCATAAAATTTTCAAAAATTAAAAAAATAAGTTTGATTTATAGCTAAAAACTGACAGCTCATAGCAAAATTTTGACTACGCCACTGTATTTGGCGTAAAAAACTGTTTAAGGTCCAGTTTTTAGCTCTGCGATATGTTAAAGAATAACGGAGATATGCCAAAAAGTAATATTTTCAATTTCGCCCTGTATCACAGAAACGGATCGCAGTATTCCGAAAACCGTAACTCTTCTTGGAGTGGACGCCCTGTACAGTGGAGAGTACGCGCTAAATTATGGAAAGGCACTATGCAAATTTTATATTGCACACAATGTAGAAAAAAATCGTTGCCTGGCCATAGCCTATCAATATCACCACTTACTAAATCAACTACATCTAGGAATACGAATTGCGGGGAATAACAAATATTACTTGGAAAAAGTAGCAGTAGCAATTAGTATTCTCTTCAGGTTTGACAGGCAATGTGTTCATGTTACTTGTGTTCTTAAGACGCGGACTGAATATTGGCCAAGGCAGACATTGGTGTACAATAAACTGCTAAGAATAAATAAGAAAAAACATGCACTTGAGTCACAAGCTTGTTTAACATGCTATGGTTCTGCAAAATAATGTTTGATAGCTAGAGGCTTTGGGCATTTTAAAAAATCCTTTAAGCATTTTATCCTATACAAAAAAGGGATCTAAGACCGATCCTTACAACTACAGGCTCATAGCTCTGCTTTCTGTTATAAGTAAGGTGATGGAGGGGTGCAAAAACCGCTCACACGTTTGTGGTGCTGCCGTCCCGACTACATTATTTATGCTCGATGCTGTCCAGAGGCGGGCTGACCGATTGTGGGACAATCTACAGGAGGAGACTTTTCCCAGTTGTACTAACTTTAGGCAATTCAAAAATCGGAATAGCAAAATTTCTTGGGGATCCTCTTAGCTGCCGCGGTATTCTGGCATTTAGGCTTCTGTGTAAAAAAATATTCTTGAGAAAAACTAAAGTATTTGGGTATGATTTAATCTGATTACGTCTAAGTTTTAAGTTGAACATAATTGTATATGATTCTGATTATTGCTGAAACTTAACGTCAAATGATGTGTCAAAAATTACACCAAAGCACAAAAAAGCGACAAAAAATAATGGGGCTTTAGAAGGTGAAAGTGCAATACGACTCATGAAGATTGTTTTTTTTTTATTTATCTATTTACTAGTATTACTCTAGCCGAACGGTTTATTACACCATTTAACGAATAGGGACACAGGAATCAATTTTAAGACAAAATTGTTCTAAAATAACTTAAAATTGCCAAATGACTTAACCTACTGTTAATCCTTTTAAGCTACGCAAATTACAAAAGAACAAATCTACAGCGCTTCTTGCACGTTCATAGTTGTTACATACTACATATACTAAGTGACATATAAATCCGAACACCCAGTTCAAATGGTTTTATTTTAATAAAAGTTGGTGAATGTATTTATCTTACTGTAAATAACAAGTGAAAAAAATTTTCAGCCTTATCAATTGGACATTCTGGTTTTTATACTGCTTTTTTTAATTCACTAACGCTCTACAAATGAATATTTCAGCCGCAGTAAAGAATCAACGTTGGCGGATTTTGGTTCTTGACATCCTTTACGATCGGTTACGATGCCTAGAGCACGGAGACCTGTACGATTTCGTCAACTTAGTGAGTTTGGTAGGGGCCGTATAGTGGGACTTCGGGAAGCTGGACTTTCTTTTCGGGCAATTGCAGTTAGAGTGCAAAGAAGTGTAGACACAGTGATTAGGTGTTGTCAGGCATGGCTTCGAGAAGGCCGTACGCAAAGAGCAAGGGGCACTGGACGCCGCCGTAGAACAACAGACCGTGAAGATCGCCGCCTAAGATTATTCGCCTTAAGGGACCGTTTCTCCACTACCAGGTCCATTGCAAATGAATGGTTTGCAGAACACGGAAGACCTAAAGGCATGCGAAGTGTTTACCGACGAATGAGAAGTTTTGGCTTGTTTTCATACCAGCCACACTGGGTCCTCCCTTTAACTCGAGAACACCGACGTAATCGCCTAGAGTGGTGCAGACAACGGTCACTCTGGGATCAGGAATGGAACAGTATTATTGTCTTTAGTGACGAGTCTCGATTTTGTTTAGGCATGCACGATGGTCGTGCCAGGGTTAGAAGGCGACGTGGTGAAAGGAGGAATCCACAGTTTTTTGTTGAAAGACATGTTCATCACACTGTTGGAGTTATGGTTTGGGGTGCTATAGCTTATGGTTCCAGGTCACCTTTAATCTTCATCAGAGGTAACATGAACGCGCAGCGTTATATCCACGAAGTTCTAGAACCCCATCTTTTACCCTATCTTGACACCCTGGCAGATCCAACTTTCCAACAAGATAATGCTCGACCACATGTTGCAAGAGTCACAATGGACTTCTTTCAACATAATGTTGTCACATTGTTACCATGGCCACCAAGATCTCGCGACTTATCCCCAATTGAGCACCTGTGGGATATGATGGGTAGGAGATTGCTCAATTTGCAACGTCCTCCTCAGACTCTAGAAGCACTTCGAGAGGAGTTGGTGGTTGCCTGGAATGAGATACCACAGGAGGACATTGACCACCTGATCAGAAGCATGCCTAGGCGCGTTGGAGAATGCGTAGCACATCAGGGTACATCCACACATTATTAAAGGTCAAAGGGCTTTAAAGCAGTGCAATCATTTTGAGATTTTTATCATTTACTTATTATGCTTCATTAAGTATTTATACAAAATTTTATTAAAATAAAACCATTTAAACTGCGTGTTCGGATTTATATGTCACTTAGTATATATCGGAGAGGAAAGCAACGCATTGGTTCTAGCTACGTTTAAGTAAAAGTATTTGGAATCGGATCGCGTCTTAGCATTAGGTACATGAATAAGAAGTTTACCCAGTTAATATTCGCGATCTAATTATTAAGCATTTTATGTAAAAATACACAAGCAGCATAGTTTCTGCGTTTATCCAAGTTACATAGGTTATGTCTGCTAAGTAATACATCACGCCTGAAGCCAACTTCTGGATACGTACCATCTTCCTTGTGCCACAAATATTTCACAAACCGCTTCTGAATACGTTCAATTTTATTCGAGTGAACTTCATGAACAGGATACCATGTTATAGAGCAGTATTCAATTTTGGATCAAACAAATGAATTATAAAACGAAATCACGGTATACACATTATTGAAAAGCCCAAACTTTTATACTTGCTGAGAACAGCATCAATATGAGAAACAAATGTAAGTTTGGTATCAAAGAATATACCTAAGTTATTAAACTCTTCACACATGTTAAGTTGCGAATTATCAGTGATATATATATATATATATATATATATATATATATATATATATATATATATATATATCATAAATGGAATCTGTTTCTTGGTCGATTCCACCAATAAACTTCATTCCACTCAAATTCTAATAATTTTCTTCTCACGATTTAATAATAATTGTTAATTTAATTTGCCATTAATTAAAATATAGTTAATTCAACTGCCTCTGGTCGGTTTAACAATTTCTTACATAACATTCTGAAAATCACATCATCTGAAGTGATTTGGCAACGTTGGCACCCGCCCACAATTCGTTCCATCTTTCTACACAGACATTGACAACCTTCGGCCTTCTGTCAAAGGGTTCATCTCACTCATTAT
The DNA here is from genome assembly GCA_963669975.1 of Acanthoscelides obtectus. Lineage (NCBI taxonomy): Eukaryota > Metazoa > Arthropoda > Insecta > Coleoptera > Chrysomelidae > Acanthoscelides > Acanthoscelides obtectus. The sequence goes on from CAVLJG010003401.1 coordinate 76,654, forward strand.
TCCATGACCACCATTTTGTGCAATCATCAAGTGGCTTCACGATGTAATGCTTTCATGTTTTTAAAAAAGAATTTGATCTGTTTTTAACTTGTTCTTGTCATATTTTATATAATTTTGACCATTGTACCATCTATCCAGCTTTCACCATGTTACTGGGCGTTTCCCTCATCCTATACGTAAACAACAATTAGCAACATCCTCACATACTACTGTAAGTTAAGTCAATTTAAATTCATTTTACACTATTGTTGCTACTGTTATCATTGTAATTGCAGCTCCTGATGATGATGGCAAAGTCCATTGAAAGCTAGAGAGAATTAAAAAAAGTATAAAGAGTCCTCTTTGCTTAAATTTTGTCGAAGTACCCAACAAAAGGCGGAAGCTTTAATTTTTCACCTAACTGGTCTAGACGACAATGACCACGTCTCAAGATATATATGTATAGGTGAAAAATTAAAGCTTCCACCTTTTGTTGGGTACTTCGACAAAAATTTTAAGCAAAGAGGACTCTTTGTACTTTTTTATTCTCCCTAATTTTCAATGGACTTTGCCATCATCATCAGAAGCTGCAATTACATTGATAACAGTAGCAACAATAGTGTAAAATGAATTTAAATTTACACAGACACTGACGACCTTCGGCCATCTGTCAAAGGGTTCATCTTACTCATTATTCCATGCCCACCATTTTGTGCAATCATCAAGTGGCTTCACGATGTAATGCTTTCATGTTCTAAAAATTTTTAATCTGTTTTTAACTTGTTCTTGTCACACAGTTGTGTGTATTTTATATCATTTTGACCATCGTACCATTTATCCAGCTTTCACCATGATACTGGGTGCTTCCCTCATCCTGAACGTAAACAACAATTAGCAACATCCTCACATACTACTGTAAGTTAAGTTAATTTAAATTCATTTTACACTATTGTTGCTACTGTTATCAATGTAATTGCAGCTCCTGATGATGATGGCAAAGTCCATTGAAAGCTAGAGAGAATAAAAAAAGTATAAAGAGACCTCTTTGCTTAAAATTTTTGGTCGAAGTACCCAACAAAAGGCGGAAGCTTTAATTTTTCACCTAACTGGTCTAGACGACAATGACCACGTCTCAAGTTATATATATATATATATATAAAAATCTGATTGGATCAAGTTTCCGCGTAATAGACATAGTGTAGCATTTATCAGCATTAAGGTACAGCTTGTTACGGTGACACCACTTATTTAGGTTGCTCAAGTCGTTTTGCAATATATTACAGTCGTCCATGGTGTCAATCTTACAAAAAATCTTCAAGTCATTTGCATATAGAAGACAGCTACTGTGTAGCTCCCTAATGACGTTATCAATGAAAATTTGGAAAAGCAAAGGGCCAAGAGCAGACCCTTGAGGTACGCTGGAAGAAGGTATAATCTGAGTGGAGGTGAAGCCCCTGTATTCGCCTTTCAAGCATCTGTTTGTAAGATAAGATTTGGAAAAATTCAAGAATTGATGTGTCAACCCTCGCGTAGCTAATTTCTTTAACAAAATACCGTGATCTAGCTTATCAAAAGCCTTTGAAAAGTCAACGTAAGCAACATCTACTTGCCCCCCTTCATCAGCAACATTAGAGCAAAACTGTTTAAAGCACGCTAGATTAGTTAAGGTAGATCTGCCTTGGAAAAAAACATGTTGATTTGGAGAAATTTCGTGCTTAACTTGGGAGAAAATTATATCATGCAATATACATTCGAAAACCTTACCAACGTTGCTTATGATCACAACAGCTCTATAATTCTCAATGACGCAACGTTCGTCTTTTTTAAATATGGGAGCAATCCTAGATGTTTTCCAAGCCATGGGAAATGTTGTAGTACGAGTACTAAGAGATGTGCTGAAGGCTCAGTTAAAACAAAAGCATAGCCAAATGCAGGGATTAGATCTGGAGTGGAAGATACATTGGGTTTAATCTTTTTCAAAGCGGCAACAACCTGTTTCTCAGTAATTATTGGTATATTCAAGGGTAATGAGGCGCAGTCAGGTGAGTTTGCGGATGTAAAGTTTATGGAAGGTGAGTATGTGGACCGGAAAAAATTTGCAAAAGCGTTGACAATAACTTGTGGTTTGTTAAGTTCATCAGGGATATGAGAAGTATTTTTCAAAGAATCAATGAAAGACCAAAATCTTTCAGGGTTACTAGCTATGCCCTGTTCAATTTTAGTGGTATACCTTTGGAATGCAATATCAATGCTAATTTTTATATTTCTTCGAAGATTTCGAAAAGCGTCACAGTCAACAGGATTACAAGTTCTTTTACACTGTTTCCATAATCTTGGCTTTTTCTTGATTTTAGAAATAATAGTATTGTTGCATCAAGCAGGGTAAGAAGTGTGATTATATTTCACTTGATGGACTATTTACCTGATTAGTAATAGATTTTTATTGAGCTTTTAGTCCGGATCGATATATCATTCATGAATTTACAATGCGACGGGTAGGCGTGGGAAAATTGTCATCAGATTTTCAGGATAAAACTTATCTATTTTGTTTTAGATAGGAACATACAAAAGCCCTACTCTTATCTATTGAATGCGGTAGCGTCAATTGTACTTCCGGGCTGATTAAGCAGGTAAATTTGAATTACTGTGTAATACGAGCTTCAAATTGATTGTATTATACGGGTGTGTGAAGTGTCATCGGACTGGATTTGGGATGAAAAATTGGTAAAATCCTAGTCATCCGTAAATCCTACTGAATTGACGCATCCGATTTACTCAGAAAACAATCTTTCATCTAGATCAAAGATAAGGAACAGTTTTTGGAGATTGTTTGGTACTCATATTTTGACAAAGTGGAATTATTGCCAGTAAAAGAACATTTTAAACTGTGCTATGTTTCCATGTAAGCAGGTCTATCTCCATCAGTCAACACGGTTTCATGAAGGGCAGGTCCACAGTTAATTATTAAATTAAATTAATTTGCTACATCTTACTCAATATGTTTGTGAATCAATCGAAAGACAACTTCAAACGGATGTAATATATACTGATTTCTCTAAAGCGTTAGATAGTTTAGATCAGAACCTTTTTTATGTCGTAGACCCCTTGCCATGTTTTTCCGTATTGGGTAGACCCCCTACTTACCTGATATTGATTTCCTGTAAATTTCTAACTGTAGAGAAGTTTAGTGTTGAAAACTTAAAGTAGAAACACATGTTAATTTATACATTTATTAATTGAATTTAAATTAAAACTACTCAAAATAAAAGTTTGTATCTGTTATGTAAAATATACGTAACATTAAATAAACAGGTATCTGACCAATAAGTGCTCGCATTGGGAATAAGTGCCCGCAATGAAAAAAAATAAGAGGGACAAAATAAAAAAAAGTGAAAAATAAAAGAAGTTTTTCACTTAAAATACGAGTAGTACAATAAGCGAGTTCGTTTATTAACATAAACGTATGTTCTACAATAATTTCACTGTTAGTTTGATTAAATTCCGCTTCTTATACGTTTAAGTTATCTAAAAATAGGCAAAAAATTAATGAATTTTAGTGTGTACCTATCCTTGAATTTTCAGAATAATTTAAACAAAAATATTTTCTATAAAGGGGGTTCTTTAAAAAAATCAATGCGGGCACTTATTCCCAATGCGGGCATTTATTGGTCAGACACCAATAAACATAAAATAAACTATAAATAAAATAACATAAGCAATAAGTCAATATTTTTAGTGAGAAGGATGAACCTGATGCTTTAATAATAAATTATCAACATTTGGCGTCAATTTTGTAAGGGTTAAACTTAAATCTCCTCGGCTAATGATGTCCAGTCTGTTTCTTTTTTTCGTTAGGAGATTGGTAACAGCGCTGAAACCCCTTGCACTAGGTATGACAATGGGAAGGAAATTAAAAATTTCCTCGCTATATTCCATAATACGGGATAAGTAACGGGTATGTTGTTTTGCAGCCAGAATTGCTGATATCCGTTTTTAAACTGAACCTTAAGTTCTTCGTTTGTACTTAGTTCAGTCAGTTCCTCTTGTATTATGACATTAGTTTCTTCTACGTCACCATATGGATTAATTATCCACGGTGGTATTACCATAGTCAAAATATCCTCAAACCTAGATTCAAAATCTGAATAGAGGGCATTTAAATGTTGAACGTAAGTTGAAACGTCGTCTTCCTGGCAGCTTGTCTGTGACAAATTGGGGAACTGAGAAAATTCGCCGCGTCCAATATTTTGCTTTATTAGTTTAACTCTGGCAAGAAACGCTGATAAGATGGACTTTGTTTTAATCAAATTTAAACTGTCGCCTTGTAATTGCCAATTAACCATATTAAATTTTGTAAACAAATCTGTTAAATAGGCGATGTCAGTTTTCCTCTTCATTAAATTTTCTTTTAAAATTTTATCTTTAGTATCCAGAAATTCTAAAATAGTCTCAAAAAGTGCAAAAAATCTTGTCAAACATAAGCCTTTCGACAGCCAGCGTACTTCAGTGTGAAGGAGTAATTGATGAAAGTGTTCGTCATTTTCTTCACACAACTGCGCAAATAACCGCGTATTCAACGCGTTGCTTCGGATTCGGTTTACTGCATCAATGACTAAATGAAGTGATTCATGCAATCTAACACTCAAATTTTTAGCAACTAAATGTTGTCGATGGATGACGTAATGTATTGCTAACACCCCTGACACATTTTGTTTTAAATAGCTTATAAATCCACGATAACGTCCATCCATGGCAGGTGATCCATCTGTAGCTACTGATATTATATTTGATAAAGGAATTGCTTTTTCAATGAAGTAATCCTTCAAAACATGAAATATTGATTCACCTTTAGTGTCGGTTATCAAAGTTCTTGCGAAGAGCAGTTCTTCGTAGATTTCTTGATTCATAATAAAACGAACATATGCCAATAATAATGCTGCATTATCAAGTAAAGTTGACTCGTCCAGTTGTATAGAGAAATGGGTGGTTTGCAAACAATTACATAAGAAGCTTTCAATATCAGAAGTCATTTCATTTATACGTCTTTCAACAGTATTGTTGCTTAAGGGAATTCTTTTAATGATATCAGAAGCAGGTTTGTGTAAAACAGTTTTTAAAACCACTTCAACGGCTGGCAAAATTAACTTCTCTCCGATAGTATGCGGTTTTTCCGGATTTTGCTATAAGTAACGAGCATAAAAGGCACATAGGCGATTGTTTGCCCGGCAATGATGGAATGAAGCCAAATTTCAAATAATCAATACTGTACTGTCTACATATCTTTTTAGATTCGGACATGGCATCAGTCATCTGTGGGCAAAATTAAATTATTTAAATAAGACAGAAAATCCAGCAGCTGTATATTAAAAATTTTTTTTTTTTTTTTTTTTTATTACTGGCCTTAGGAGTTCTAGCCTATTCGGCCACGAGAATGATATAAACATGCTCAAATTTATAATAAAACATGTAGATCCGCTGCTAGCAATATTGTATAGATCCACATACATACAGGTAACAGGGCCCTACTCAAAACCAGGAAATTATAATAGAAGAACCAAGATTAGGGAGGAACGGGGATACACGTTTCACGTCAAGGTGCCGGTCATGACGACTTTAAAGACAGACAACACAGGCAACGGTTGGTAGGTTTAATAACAGATAGGCAAAAACACAGGTAAAAATAACTCAAGTCACACGACAATCTCACTGAATTCTAAATTCGTGTAACTCGTTAATTATATTTTCCGTCTGGCTCTCTTGAAGAAATCCCATAGAGTTTTTCGAATTGATGAATTGTGAGTGCTTGAATACAGAAGGGAGGTTTGACTTTGAGGAAATGGAACACCAAGTGTAGCCAGCTCACTCATCATATAAACTGAAGCGGTTGAGTTGAATTTGCATTGGAACAACCAATGATTGATATCATCCCTATTCCCATCACAGCTACATGTATCCGATTCTTCGAGACCAAAGCGGTGCAGGTAAGCTTTTACTGTAGCATGTCCGACCAAACATCTGAAGTACATTGAGTGTACTCTCCTATTGACGTGGCTTCTGAACTCTATTGGGGAGTCAGGGAGGTTTGGATAAATTTTGCAGTATTGGTTATTATTGTTGGTACAGAAATTAGTCCATTCCATTGCCAGCTCTTTTTCATATTAAGCTTCCTCGACGAGGCTATGTCAGTTTTAGTTACGTATTGTTTTTCTTCTCCGGACGAGGCGGCTACCTTAGCCAGTCGATCTGCCATTTCATTCCCCTCAATTCTTGCATGACCTTTTATCCATATAAATGCCACCGATTTCCTTAGTTGTCTTAATTGAGACTCCTTCTCCAGTATTGAGACGATGGTTTTGTTGTGGTATATGTGAAAAGGCGCATTTTGTAATGCGCGTATAGCTGATTGTGAGTCTGACATAATAATGAATTTTTGGTATGACGGACGATTGCAGACTACCCACTCAAGAGCCAGATCTATGGCTGCTAGCTCAGCGGTGAATATAGAGCAGATGGGATCCAGTTTATACTTTAGAGACACTTTCTCGTCTTCTATAAATACAGCACACCCTACGCCTTGCTCAGATTTGGATCC
>CAVLJG010003401.1:83724-153858 GCA_963669975.1 Acanthoscelides obtectus
GTTTAAATGGTTTTATTTTAATAAAACGTTGGTGAATGTATTTATCTTACTGTAAATAACAAGTGAAAAATGTTCAGCCCTATCAGTTGGACATTCCGGTTTTTATACTGCTTTTTTTTGATTCACTAAACGCTCCTAAAAATGAATTATTCCGCCCGCAGTAAGAAGTAAAGTAAAGAATCCACGTTGGCGGATTTTGGTTCTTACAATCCTTTACGGATCGGTTTACGATGCCTAGATTACGGAGACCTGTACGATTCGTCAACTTAGTGAGTTTGATAGGGGCCGGTATAGTGGGACTTCGGGAAGCTGGACTTTCTTTTCGGGCAAATTGCAGTTAAGTGCAAAGAAGTGTAGACACTGTGGTTAGGTGTTGTCAGGCAAGGCTTCGAGAAGGCCGTACGCAAAGAGCAAGGGGCACTGGACGCCGCCGTAGAACAAATACCGTGAAGATCGCCGCCAAAGATTATTGGCCTTAAGGGACCGTTTTCTCCACTACCAGGTCATTGCAAATGAATGGTTTGCAGAACACGGAAAGACCTATTGGCATGCGAAGTGTTTACCGACGAATGAGAAGTTTTGCCTTGTTTTCATACCCGCCACACTGGGGTCCTCCCTTTAACTCGAGAAACACCGACGTAATCGCCTTGAGTGGTGCAGACAACGGTCACTCTGGGATCAGGAATGGAACAGTATTGTCTTTAGTGACTGAGTCTCGATTTTGTTTAGGCATGCACGATGGTCGTGCCAGGGTTAGAAGGCGACGTGGTGAAAGGAGGAATCCACAGTTTTTTGTTGAAAGACTGTTCATTACACTGTTGAAGTTATGGTTTGGGGTGCTATAGCTTATGGCTCCAGGTCACCTTTAATCTTCATCAGAGGTAACAGGAACGCGCAGCGTTATATCCACGAAGTTCTAGAACCCCATCTTTTACCCTATCTTGACACCCTGGCAGATCCAACTTTCCAACAAGACAATGCCCGACCACATGTTGCAAGAGTCACAATAGACTTCTTTCAACATAATGATGTCACATTGTTACCATGGCCACCAAGATCTCCCGACTTATACCCAATTGAGCACGTGTGGGATATGATGAGTAGGAGATTGCTCAATTTGCAACGTCCTCCTCAAACTCTAGAGCACGTCGAGAGGAAGTTGGTGGTTGCCTGGAATGAGATACCACAGGAGGACATTGACCACCTTATCAGAAGCACCAGAGCATGCCTAGGCGCGTTGGAGAATGCGTAGCACATCAGGCTGCATCCACACATATTAAAGGTCAAAGGGCTTTAAAGCAGTGCAATCATTTTGAAATTTTTATCATTCACTTTTTATGCTTCATTAAGTACTTATACAAAATTTTATTGAAATAAAACCATTTAAACTGGGTGTTCGGATTTATATGTCACTTAGTATATTTTGTTTTCAACATTTCATAGCTCTTGGTTGCTATAAAGATGTGATTGGAACTTGAGCTCATTCGCTGTATTTGACGGACTGTTACCCTGTAGGTGAGGAATAAGGGACTGTTGATTTGACAATCTGGTGAAATCCACCCTAATCGGATTTCGCATTTTGTGGAAATTCGGACGTGCTAGACCATTTTCTGATATCAGTTTGATTCCAGCACACTACATAAGAATCATCCAAACAGTCCTTTTGGCTGCAGACCGGTGTTAGTATCTACCAACCTAGAATAATTTAAGGTTCAGAACATTTTCCACGGTGTTACTTATTGACCCATTAGTCCAATCGTTTGAAGTCAGTATAATTGTAATAATATTTTCGCGATAAATCAGAAAAGCAGAAACAACAGCTATCGATTCCAGTTACAACAACAATAGCTCATGTTTTGTTGTCGTACGTGCTTACAAGCATAAATAACAAATAATGATATAGCCAATAAAACACAACTACTACTAATCACTTAAAATACTACTTTTTAAAATGTGCATTACTGATACGCGACCTATTAGTTTGATATACCATTGTATGTGAATAAATAAATCGGAGAAATATGGAAGATAATCAACTGTAGAGATAACCTTCCGTGCTGATACCGTGGATTTTTATAGCCCAGGGAAAATGAGCGTCGTTATATTATACTAAGTGACATATAAATCCGAATACCCAGTTTAAATAGTTTTATTTTAATAAAAGTTGGTGAATGTATTTATCTTACTGTAAATAACAAGTGAAAAAATGTTCAGCCTTATCAGTTGGACATTCCGGTTTTTATACTGCTTTTTTTTTAATTCACTAACGCTCTAAAAATGAATATTTCAGCCGCAGTAAAGAATCAACGTTGGCGGATTTTTGTTCTTGACATCCTTTACGATCGGTTACGATGCCTAGAGTACGGAGACCTGTACGATTCGTCAACTTAGTGAGTTTGATAGGGGCCGTATAGTGGGACTTCGGGAAGCTGGACTTTCTTTTCGGGCAATTGCAGTTAGAGTGCAAAGAAGTGTAGACACTGTGGTTAGGTGTTGTCAGGCATGGCTTCGAGAAGACCGTACGCAAATAGCAAGGGGCACTGGACGCCGCCGTAGAACAACAGACCGTGAAGATCGCCGCCTAAGATTATTGGCCTTAAGGGACCGTTTCTCCACTACCAGGTCCACTGCAAATGAATGGTTTGCAGAACACGGAAGACCTATTGGCATGCGAAGTGTTTACCGACGAATGAGAAGTTTTGGCTTGTTTTCATACCGGCCACACTGGGTCCTCCCTTTAACTCGAGAACACCGACGTAATCGCCTTGAGTGGTGCAGACAACGGTCACTCTGGGATCAGGAATGGAACAGTATTGTCTTTAGTGACGAGTCTCGATTTTGTTTAGGCATGCACGATGGTCGTGCCAGGGTTAGAAGGCGACGTGGTGAAAGGAGGAATCCACAGTTTTTTGTTGAAAGACATGTTCATCACACTGTTGGAGTTATGTTTTGGGGTGCTATAGCTTATGGTTCCAGGTCACCTTTAATCTTCATCAGAGGTAACATGAACGCGCAGCGTTATATCCATGAAGTTCTAGAACCCCATCTTTTACCATATCTTGACACCCTGGCAGATCCAACTTTCCAACAAGATAATGCCCGACCACATGTTGCAAGAGTCACAACAGACTTCTTTCAACATAATGATGTCACATTGTTACCATGGCCACCAAGATCTCCCGACTTATCCCCAATTGAGCACGTGTGGGATATGATGGGTAGGAGATGGCTCAATTTGCAACGTCCTCCTCAGACTCTAGAAGCACTTCGAGAGGAGTTGGTGGTTGCCTGGAATGAGATACCACAAGAGGACATTGACCACCTGATCAGAAGCATGCCTAGGCGCGTTGGAGAATGCGTAGCACATTAGGGTGCATCCACACATTATTAAAGGTCAAAGGGCTTTAAAGCAGTGCAATCATTTTGAAATTTTTATCATTTACTTATTATGCTTCATTAAGTACTTATACAAAATTTTATTAAAATAAAACCATTTAAACTGGGTGTTCGGATTTATATGTCACTTAGTATATAAATTCGCCTTCTCTACGACCGGGTAAATGAATAGGTGTTCCTAATTTTCAGCTCACGTATTTCGTTGTGTCGTTGGATTACAAAGTGATTTTGGCGTCGGCCATCTTTAGGCTTATTGGCTACGAGAACTGTCCAAATTTTGGCAACCAATGATGCAGTATCCAGCCTTATAGTAGGTTGTAATTAATCTTACATTACATACCAAGTTGGAAAGTGGGTCATTATTTGTTGAGACGCCTCGCGTCGAAGAGCGATAATGGCATACTAAAGCGAAATATGTAGTTTTTTTAATAGTAACATTTTGTATCACTATACCTTTTTATTAGATTTAGATACCTCCATTTATTAGCATTATATTTATCTCAACCTGTTCGTTTCACAAACACTCTGAAACATCCAGTTGCCAAATGTCAGATTGAGCAAATAATCAGATTTAGGCAGTATTTGCTAGTCTATTTACCAACTTCCTCGGATCATGTGATAACGTTAATTGACAATACTTCCCTTTTGTTACCTTTAAAAGCGGTTTTCCATTATCATCTCGATTGTAGAGGTATTTAAGAGGTCAGCTATACCACGGCTTATTACAAACTGACATAATGAACTTTTTGTTATCACTATTTAACTAGAAAGAGGGAGATTCTCTATAGAGCAATAATGGGGATGAAGCAAATTTTGGATGTATCACGGACGCAATAAATGTTTATATTCCTTGACGTGTTTCAGCTCGCAGCGTTTTGCACCTTTCATCGCAGGCGTATAATTAATGCTCTAGATAACATTAAATAACTATTTTGAACACTTAAATATTTCTTCATGGATTCTTTTATGAAAACTCAACAAAGTTGTATGTGATATCAGCTATCAGTTAAAGAGTGAACTGCCGTGCAGGTTGTAGATTTTCTGTATTACTGACCCACTGAGATAAAGATGAAGCGCTTTTTGTTATTCAAAGTCTACTTTTCATAATTACCCAATACAAGTGATGCGCAATGTAAACATATGTAGGTTGTGTTACTCATTTTGGTCAGTCTGTTTGTCGTCCAATATGTTTGCTAAGTCCTGGCCCCTTCTGTAGCTCCAAAAACTGGAATGCGACGAATTTTCCCCTAAAGGATACTGTTATGGCAGGAATGAGGAAGCTCTGAAAATGGATGTAGTGACGGCAGGGTTACGAACAAAAAATCTCTCAATTCTTGTATTTTGTTGTAAACGTTTCTACGGAATTTTAATCTAAGTTTTAAATGTTAATTTGAATTATTAATTGATTTTGAAAATACCGATACTCAGAATCGGAAGGCTCTGGAAAGTAATTGCCAGTAGCAGATATAAACATGTTTATATTCTTTATTTTTCAGCTACTATAGTCTGTTAGAGGTTCTATTAGTATTTCCAGCTCAGAGTACCTGCGAAGGGCGACCCGCCACAGTGTCTACAAGAAAACGTGTTTTTTATCTCTATCACATGAGGCATCTGGTTTATGTCTGTTTTCCTTTGGAACTTTACAAGTGCACGTGTACGTCGTTGGGCAGAACCAACTTTTTAAGTAATTCGCACATAGAGATCAGCGTCACGAAACTATACGTATATATAGTATAAGGTACCTGTACCAAATAAGGCCAAGCTCCTTATAAGGCCATGCGTCGATTTTACAGACACTAGTTACATCTAGAATTAAAGATTTCTACAGTTCTATACATTCATTGAGATGAGTTAGCACCCATAAGTGTAGCAGGTGTGGAGCGGCGCTAGATGGCGCAGTTGGCCAGTGTCGATTTTCAACACGTGCCTTACAAAATTACTACTTTAAATTTGTCTTCGATTTTTCATGTTGTCTGCTTCTTTTTGCGAAATCTGTTGTCAGTTCAATCAGGTAAGTCTATAGAACATATACAGCTAGTTATTTGTCGTCGCCAGGTTTTAAATATTTTGTATTTTATAAACTGTATGTTTAAGGTTATATGTGCCTAATAAGGCCATGACAAACGGTTCCCATTACGGCCACTTGGCCTTATTAGGAACACGCTGGCCATTACGGCAGATGTTTTAAATTAAGATGTTTTTTTTTCAGAGACTATAGTCGAAATATGCCCTCTAAGAAAAGGGCGCTGTGGCCAACCGAAGCGCTTGTACAAGCACTGGATAGTATAAACAGTGGAACGTCGGTAAATCGTGCATCCAAAGAATACCAAATTCCACGAAGAACACTTCGCAATCATGTTCGTACAGGTGTGCGAGAAAGAAAACTTGGTACTCGAACAATTTTGTCTAGAGAGCAGGAAGATGAACTATGCTCAAGGATAATCCGATTATCGGATACAGGAATGCCCCTTACACCAAAGATTTTGCGAAAATCCGTCTTTTCCTATGTTAATGACAAAAAAATTCGTCACACATTTAATGAAAATAGTGGAATGGCAGGTAGAAAATGGTTGAAGTTGTTTTTGGACAGACATGAAAATATTCGCCAAAGGAAAGCACAGGTTTTAAATCCAGCTAGGGCACAGAAAGTAAATAAGTACATTGTAAACGACTACTTCAAAAAGTTTGCTGATTAGACTAAACCTAATCAATCAGCCCCATCGTATCTACAATGTAGATGAGAAGGGGTGCAGACTCACCATCCACCGCCAACCAAATGTGTTGGCGAGGAAAGGTGAAAGACGTGTTCACTATGTAGCTAATGAGCACGCAGAAAATTCCACAATAGTTGCATGTGGAAATGCTATTGGACAGGCAATACCACCAATGGTACCTGTTCAAGGGAAAACGTAAAAAGGATGAATGGGGTGACAATATGCCAACCGGAAAAGTAATTGAAATTACCCAAAAAGGAAGTATGACGGCAGCAGTGTTTGTTAAATGGCTAGACCATCTAGCAAACTATAAGCCACCAGGAGATAATCTTCTCATTTTTGATGGTGCCTCTTCTCATTTGGATGCAACTATTGTTGACGCCGCCGAAAAACATCCCCTGGTAAAGATGGGATGACGGCTGCTGTACTTAAAAACTGCGCTTCAGCACTGGCCCTACCATTAAGCTTGATATTCACATCGTCTTTTAGATCTCATACCATACCCTCATGCTGGCTTAGTGCTTCTGTTACTCCTGTATTCAAAAAGGGCGACAAATCCTCCGCTAAAAATTATCGACCAATAAGTCTCGTTCCTATCGCCGCCAAAATAGCTGAAAGAATCATATTAGATAAGCTCCAGTCATTTGCTTTCGAAAATGACCTTATCCCTAAGAATCAGCATGGATTTCTCCCTGGTCGATCAATAATGACCAACCTTCTCCACTCTCTCAACGATTGGACTCAGTATCTGGACACCAAGACTCCTGTTGATATAATCTACTTAGATTTTTCTAGGGCTTTCGATCGCGTACCACATAGAAGGCTTCTGTTTAAGTTGGAATGTATGGGAATAAGAGGCGAGTTGTTACTGTGGATTAAGGCTTTTCTCACCGGGAGGACATTCTCTGTGCGCGTCAGTGATAGCCAGTCTCACCTTCATCATGTAGCAAGTGGAGTTCCTCAAGGCTCTGTCTTGGGGCCAGTGCTGTTCCTTCTGTATACCAGTGACCTGCCCGCATTGATTTCCTCCACATGTTCAGCTTATGCCGACGACACCAAGATTTACAATACTGTCGTAAATTCTGCTATGCTTCAACGAGATCTTGATACTGTTTGTCAATGGTCAGTCAGTTGGCTTTTACCCTTAAATCTAACCAAGTGTTGTGTCCTTCACCTCGGGAAGACAAATCCGCGATTTACATACAAGATCTCTGACCACAACATCGAAGCAGTTTCGAGCCACACTGATCTGGGCGTTGTAGTCAACGATCGTCTTTCCTGGTCACAGCATATTCACCACGTTACATCAAAAGCCAAGAAACTTCTATATATGCTGGAGAGGTCTTTCAAAGGATCCGATGTCAAAACTTGCGCCTACATTTACAAGGCATTCGTGAGGCCAATTCTTGAATTCGCTGGCCCGGTATGGGACACTGTACTTCTGCGCGATAGAAATCTCGTCATCAGTACAGCGTCGGGCTACTCGTATCCCTTTTGGAGCACGAAGACCAAGCTATGAAGATCGCCTTGAATTATTCAACCTGACCTCATTCTCTGAGCGAAGACTTCGTGGCGATCTTATAGTTACGTTCAGGATACTTCATGGTTTGATGGGCACCAACCTCATGCATCTATACCATCTGTCGCGCAGCAATCTACGCGGACACAGCTTCAAACTGCATAAGGAGCCATTTAAAACAACAGTCCGACAATGGTTTCTTCCCAACCGCATATTCAACACCTGGAATAGTTTACCTGAAAGTGTGGTTGATGCTACTTCAGTTAATAGCTTCAAAGTGCAGTATGATAGCTGGAGGAGTGTACAAACTTTATAGCTGTGAACTGTCTTTTTTTATTTTTTTCTATTTGATGTATTTGTGTTACGTGTCCGTACACTATATTTACTGCATGAGCTTATAGTACTGTGTACTCTGCTCATCTCAATTATAATAATAATAATAATAATAATAATAATAATAATAATAATCACTTTATTGTGTCTTCCGAGTAACATGACAAACGTGCTGCAACCGCCGCTGGATAAATGTGTTTTCCGCAGTTTCGAATATCATTGGGAAAATGAAATACTTAACCATCACAAGCGGTATCCTGGCAGGAAGTTGAATCGTGCAAGATTTGGAGAAATTTTGAGGAAAGTGTATCCAAGGGACATGTCTTCTGAAAATCTTCAGTCAGGATTTCGCGCAACAGGAATATACCCACACGACCCAGCTGCGGTCCCGGAGACTGCATTTACACCTAGTTTAATGTCAGAGAGGCCCGATTCAAATACGGCAGCTACAATGTTCAGGAGGAGAATGAGGAAAACCATGATGTCAGCTTTACAGAATCTGTTGACATACCCCTTGCACTACTGATAGCCAACGGAACTTCAATGTTACAGATAACAGCTACTTCTAATGAAAAAGAAATAAACTCGACTCAAAAGTTTGCAGTTCTTGAAACAACAAATCTTGTAACTGGTCAAATAGACAGTGATCAATTGGATCTAAGTTTCAGGGAAGTACTTCCCACACCCGAATGGAAGGCCAACGCCACAAAAAGACGAAAAGCCATCAATTCTACTGCGCCAATCGTCGTAAGAGATTTGTTTAAAGACCCAAATCCAGGTCCATCCGGCTTAGATAAAACAATAAAAAAATCTAGTGAGTCTGGAACCGTTAAAAGCAAAAGGTCCCGAAAGAATAAAGATGAAAACTGGTACTGTTTCATATGCGATAAGGATGAAGTACGTGACATACGTCTGTGTGTAGTATGCTTAAGATATGTCCATGAGGAATGTGTAGGCTTGTGTAGAGGTGATAAAGTATCATTTGTTTGTCATCATTGCGAAGGCAAAATCTAAGATTCTGTATGATTTTCTTTAAACAAGTTCACTTTTTTTATCTAAATCTGTCTAGATTTAAGTGTTTTTTTAATTTTGTTTAATTAGAAATATAGCTTCGTTTATTATACAGTCTTGATTTACATTTTGATTGTGGTTTTATTGAAAACCAGATGGTGGCCTTATTTGGATACATGGGTTCCTAATAAGGCCAACGGTAGTGTTTCGAAAAATATATTTTTTTTATATGAAAAGAAAAGGTCTCTGAGTTCTCCGATGTAGCTTGTGTAATAAACATATCTACAATAATACCTTTGAAATTTCAAGGTCGTTTCGCAAATATTTACGCAGTTACAGCTATCCAAACGTTAATGTGGCCTTATTTGGTACAGGTACCTTATACTAAGTGACATATAATATGCAACACCCAGAATTATTTATTGAATTTTAATAAAAACTTGTAAACATATTTGCTATCATCGAAGTATACGCTGATAAAATGTTGAAGGCGTGTGATTTATCTGTGTTGATTACATTTGCTTTATTGTTGTTATCATGCAAATCGACGAGTGTGTATTTTGCGAAATTTCGAGTCAAAATCTTAACTACTTTCTATTTATTAGTAGACCTTAAACTTGTAAAAGTATGCTCAAAGTTACAGCACTCCTAGTCGGTGTTGCATTTTCTTTGTCATTCAGTATACAAAGATGTTCATTTATTTTTAATTTGTTATTTACACCGCTTGCAGCCAATCTATTTTTCTTTATACTAAATCCGTTAAAATTCAAGTTCATTTTCTGCAAATCAACACCTTCGCTAACATAGTCCGAACAACAACTCTTTCATGTTTTAAAAGCTTATTATAATCAATTTCTGCGCCTGGAGTAGGATTTCTGAAGGGAGTCATAAGGCATGGCTCAATACCATAACCGTCATCGCCAAGTAGTACATTTGCTTTATTTATCAGTTGTGATCTACAGTATATTCAGATAAGAGATAGACCGGACATAAACAAGACCACGTGATCATCGAACGCTGTAACATTCGGCAAGGACGTATTAAGAGTCACGCAGTACATATTTTAGATAGTAGATGCTGCTTTGCGTAACTTTGTAGTAAATTAGCACAATTCGATGTGTATACGATTGGTGATGGATATAGGATCATGTGGGGGTGGGGTAAGAAATATATAATGATGTAAATATACATAAGGGTTTCAAAATTTTCGCTTCGATTTCCAGCTTCGGATGCCGCCTGATGTTTGGTGAAATACAGTCGAATATAATCTTAAAATGGCGTTTAAATTAGCCTAAATTAAAAATAATCGTATATCTCTTAAAATTGCTTTTAGAATATTGATTAGTATATTTTTTGATTTCTAGGTAAATATGTAACCAAATTAAAACGTTCAAAACGTAAAAAAATGTCATGAACATTGTCAGAAAGTAGATTCTTGAATAGGTTTTGCCAAAATGGGTTCAAAAATGTCAATAATTAATAAAAAAATACAGTAGCTTTATAATTACTTATAACTTACCGAATTTGATGAACGACATCTTTTATTGGAAAGATGAGCTTGATGAGCTTTCATCATCGCTACTGCCTGAAGCACCAACGTCAATAATGAATGGTTCGACTTGTTCCTCTAAAATATTGTCCAGTTCCCACATTCTCTTTTCAACTTTGTCTTTCACGTGCTTAATACAGTTTTCCCATTTTTGCGCTGTTATTAATTCTAGTGCTTCTTTGAAAAGTCCTTTGAGGTCACAAAATTTAAAAGTTGTATTGTGCTTAGCTATATAATTTTTAACCTCTGCCCATATGAGCTCAATGGGATTGAGCTCGCAATGGTATGGAGGTAAATGGAGCACAGTTTTATTTTGACTTTTGCCATTTCGTCAATGGCGTATTTTTGATATTCCGCCTTGTGATCCTTGACAATTCTTAATAATTGTACTTTCAGCATTGCGTCTTCAAAGTTGATATTTTTCGAGCGGAGCCAATTTTGAACATCAACTTTCCTTGAAGCCGTTGTTGGGACCTTCTCCATTCTTCGAGAATGATAAGGCGCATTATCCAACACAATTACTGCGTTTTCCTCTAAGTTCGGTAAAATTTTTGAAAACCACTGTTCAAACGATTCGCCATTCATTTCCTCGTGGTAATCTCCAGTTTTCTTAGACTCAAAGCACCACAGACCGTCAACAACAAATCCATCCTCACTGCCAATATGGCAGATAATGAGCCTTTTCCCTTTACCTGGAAATCGAAGTACTAACTGGTGTAGATTTATTTCAATAAGCGAACCTTTTTCAAATGTTTTCATCACATTCAGCGAAAAAACATTGAGACATGAGTATCAGATTGCTATAATTGGGATTATTTAGTCATATTGAAAGAAAGAATATTGAACGTCGTATGATTACTCAGCGCTTCACAATTTAATTTAAAGTTATAAACCTCTAAACAATGAATGATCAGGAACCTGAAATACGCGCAAATAATTAATATTAACAAATTATAACTTTATAAAGCTTAAAGTATGAATTAAAATGATTAGAAATATTAGGAACGGTACACAATATAAAACTTAGTAACTTTTTTTAAGTTTATAATATTCGACATATTTTAAGATTATATTAAAAAATTATTGAAATATCGAAAACACATAAAAACATGGCTTGAAAAAGTTCTAACAAATGAAAATGACAATAAAACATCCACGCATTTTATCGAAAGTTATAAAAGTTTTGTTACTTGTAATATGTTTTATCTGCCCCCTGGAATTAATGTTTAGAACCTTGTTCCCAAGGTTTGAAAAACATCCGATTGTTGTCTATTACTCGTATTTACCTGCTGGATTTTTTAATCCGGTGGACAGTCCATCTAGAAAGGCCCTCCTGGATGAAGTTACAGAATCATCAACCCATACTTTACTTGTAGTGTGTCCTGCGTTTACCCACGTTTCATCAAGGTAATAAATCTTCCTGTTTTGATTTCTATATTTCCCAATTTTTGTTAAATAATCCCTCCTCCATAGCACAATTTCTTCTCTATCCAGTAGTAAACTATTACGACCCCGTTTTTTCCATTTGAAATTTAAATGCTTCAGTAACGCATGGAAAGTTGATCGTTTGAAATTTGGCAACGTTGTATCTCCATTTACCTCCTGCAGTACTTTATCTATAGTAGGTATTTCATTCCTAAAGAAGAATTCATGCACTTTCCTCCTAATCGCATGCTTATCAGCTTCATCCAATGATTTAACAATACTTTTGCGATGTTTACTGGTCATTGGCTCAGAAAAGGTGTGATTTTTTTTGTATTGTCTTAACACATTAAACACTGATGCGCGACACACCCCAACTTTGTGAGAAACCTTCACAACATTTTCTTTGATGGTTGATGCCTCGTTCTCCTCGCGCTCGATCTTAGAGCCGTTTTACACACAAGAGAATTACTCCAAAAATTATGGTTATGATTATGCCGAAAATTTTTGCTGTCGTATTACACCTAAAAAAATTCGCGAGAATCGGCGCAGAGGGTTATTTCCGTACATGTCATTATCAAATGTCAACGTCAAAAACATAACCCCACTTAACATTTGTGAGTATGGTCCTGTTCGAGTCGTACTACGAAGAAGCGTTTATTGTTATTGTTTATTCATAATGTCGTGGAATCGGGAAGAAGTTACACTGTTGTTGTAGGAGTATCAAAAATGGCCAAACCTGTTCAAGGTGAAGTCACCCAATTACAAAAACAGAAATTTGCGGCGTCAGGCGCTGGATGCGATAGTCCAAGCATTGAGAAGTTTTATAATATTAACCAAGATCTCTATTTCAAAAATAAATTTAAATCAACGACGTCTGTTGTCTTTCCGATTATATTGGACGTCATACCCGTTAAGGTTATGTCCATTCGAAAATGTTACTCTAATGCGCAGGCGTATCATATGAATTACTCGGAAATTTTGTTTGCTTGTGTCATACAGATTGTAGAGAAATTCTTCATATTTTTTCCATGCAAATTTTCGGCATAATTATGACCATAATTTTTGGAGTAATTATCTTGTGTGTAAAACGGCTCTTATATATATTCAAAATGACCTCTTTCATTTCTGCACTCAGGTGTCTTTTTTTAGAGCGTATCCTAGGTGGACTACAGGAGTTTACAACTTCATCGGCAGTATCTGTACTACTGGGCATTTTGCGCAAGCAGTTGATAACAATAACAATCAATAACAAGGTATAACAATAACAACGACAAACTCAACAACTTAATGAGATAACAAACGAAAACGTCCAAAGAAATATCAAATTGCAATGATGCACACGACATACGTAACACGTCTGAACCTGAATGTGACTCTGCCTTGATACGACTGCTCTGCCGCTCGGCATAGGCATTTAATTGCGAATTGACCAATGAGGGCTCCTGTTTTACGTCGAGACGGCGGCGTTAGCGTGAAAATCACCCGAAACTTTTGTTTACATCCGGTCTATCTCTTATCTGAATATACTGTAGTCTGTGAATTTCTCCATATTCTAGAATCATGCACTGATCCAGGCCAATTGACATCAACACTTGTGAACATCTCTCTAGCAGCACAAGTGGCTTGCACGTTTAAAGTAGGTTTCCCTTTTCGGTTGATATACTCATATCTATGGCGATTTGTTTTCAGGATTCCTATATGTGTACAATCAATTACACCATATGCTTCCCATGCCAAATAAAAGGTGAAGATTATGAATATCATTTTACTTATGTCACTGCTTTGAACGACATGCTTATACTCAAAAAGCAAAAGCATTTACTTCAAATTATTTATTATAAATACCATCTGGAGGATTTCCTTCAAAATTTGCAAGTACATCCTTTGTTTTATGAATACGGCTCATTGTCTCACTCTACTTAACTTTATTTTTTGTCAAACTGGCTCAGCGCTAGTGACAGTGTATCGCAATCACAATATTCGAGATTCCAATAATTACCGATAACAGTTTCGGATATATTGTACAAACTACATCGACCTTTCTATAATAATATCTTATCACGAACTTGAGAAAACAAAAGCTGGGAATCGTCGGTAGACGCGCACGTCTTTAGTGATGAACGGACCGCATCATCATTTTCAACGCACTTAGACCGAAATTAATTGATTTTAATTGGCTCCTCGGGCGGCTCTGGTGCGCGACCAGTAGTACTTTACTACTTTTCAAGTGGTACCCACCGATTTAAATTGGTGCGCGACGTTTCTCCTGTGAACCGCGCTCTCGGTTACGAAATTTCATCCGTGCACGGTTTGCGATTGTTCTCGGTGCAGTGCATTTTTGTTGATTTCGAGGTAAGTACCACCATCCTAGCACTGTCGAGCTTTGTTGTGATTGCGTGTGGCATGCGAGACACCTAGTGGCTGTAGGTGGAACCATTTTGAGGTTAGATATGCTTGAGGGTACATGTCGATCGCGGGTACTTAAGTTTTTTAGATTATGATTCAACTGGAATCAACGATGCTTACGATCCGGGTAAGCTTCATACTGGTTAAATTTAGTCAAGATTAAAGCTTCTAGTTAGTACATGGCAGCTAGTCTTATACAGGGTGTTTCAGTTTATTGTTGCATAACTTTAAGATTCGATAGAACTTTTAAAATTAATGCATAAAGTGTATATAAACATGGGTCGAAAAATGCGTGGCTTCCGAAGTACAAGGTGTTTAAATTTACTTTCTAAAATAGTTTTTTTTAAATATTTCGAACAATATTTGATGTATAACAGTGAAAATTGGTATACAAGGGTTTTTTGGTACGACAAAACGAACCATGGGCATAGTTTCACTGTAGCCGCTAGAGGGCGCTCTCTACTGTACCTGTAATGTATTAAAATGACCGTGCAATTTTTTGTTTTTTGAATAAATAAAACTGATTCTTCGCACTTTTCAACATAAAAAAGCTCTCCTGTGAGTTTTCGTTATAGTTAGCTGTTTTTGAGATATTTCGATTTTTAAGGTTCGATGCATTTTTAATTATTTATGGAAAAATAAATTTTTTTTTTACAATTTCGATTTGGGCATTACAAGTAATTAAGATGATCGTTTAGATTGTGTTTTTAAACAGCAATAATTCCTAACTCCAAATCGGATCTCTATCAAACTCACGCAGAATCATACCGGTAAATCTGCGCTGACGAACATTTATGTTTTGATCCCTTTGGAGATTTCCAAAACCATTTTCAATTATTTGGCGATGCACGACCACAAATACTGAGCGAGTTGGATGTCGTCTGTTTGGAAATCTTCGTGCGTATTCTCTGGCTGCTTCTGCTGCGTTTCCATTTACAAAGTCATACACAAAATGAATATCCGCTAACTCTTGATTGGAGAATAAAAATGGCATTTTTATAAAACTTACAAAAAAAAACAGGTAAAAGAAACTAAATTTCGTGCATTCACAATGGCAAAAAAACGTTTCAGGTTTCAACAGACAACAAAACTAACTGTCAACTAATTGACGTTTAACCTTATTCTGCTTCCAATTTCAAAAATATTTGCAGACACAGCCTACTTCTAAAAATTATCGAGATACTGACTTTTTAACGTTATTTTATCATAAATAATTAAAAATGCATCGAACCTTAAAAATCGAAATATCTCAAAAACGGCTAACTATAACGAACATTCACAAGAAAAGTGTTGAAAAAAAAAGTGCGAAGAATCAGTTTTTTTATTCAAAAAGCAAAAAATTACACTAAGAAAAATTTTTCGGTCATTTTAATACACTACAGGTCCAGTAGAGAGCGCCCTCTAGCGGCTACAGTAAAACCCTTGTATACCAATTTTCACTGTTATACATCAAATATTGTTCGAAATATTTAAAAAAAACTATTTTAGAAAGTAAATTTAAATACCCCGTATTTCGGAAGCCACGCATTTTTCGACCTATGTTTATATAGACTTTATGCATTAATTTTTAAAGTTCTATCGAATCTTAAAGTTATGCAACAATAAACTGAAACACCCTGTATAACGTAACCTCTAAAATTGATTTTCTTGTATATACAGCACGATTTTGATGCTTAGGTCAGATGCATGGGTAGGACTAGCCTCTCAGGGTACTGAAGTTATGAAATTTGTAACATAATTCACTGTTTCTTGGTCGTTAAACGGAAACCATGTAGGTGTGATCACTCCCGTGGCCATTCTACTTCCTACGCCACTGGGTGAAAATGTGTTGGATGTCTTATGACATGTGTATCAGGGTCTGTCTGTCGTCCTGTTCGGTATTCCATTGCCCCGCTATAACTTGGAAAGTAATGCTCGGATTTGGATGAACTTTTTATACAAGATTACCTCTACGTCAAGGACGAAGAAGCTTTGCAGTCTTCGAAAATCGGTCAAGTGGCTGCGGAGAATAAACAAAAATGAAAAAAAAATCGCTCAAACGAAGTTTTAAAAGACCCGAATCATTAATGAAAAAAAATGAGGGTAGGAGTAGAAGGGTGTAGGGGTGGTGGATTGTAAGGGAAGTCCGGGAGACTTGCCCCTCCCAATTTATTATTGGTGATAAAATTTGTTCCTATTTATATGAATCAATAAATTTTAGATGCCTTCGCAGCATATATTTTTCGGAACCTTGTATTATCATTTAAACCTTAAAAAAATAAGTCAGAAAAAAATATATAGTTTTTTTATTTTTTTGAAAACATGGGCAACTCTCCCACATATGTGGGGGACTTGCCCATAGTCAGAAGGAGAGTTGCCCACCCCCCTTATTAAATAAAAACAAATGTAAATCATAACTTTTGTATTCGAAAAAATAAAACAAAAAACTTTACTTATTCAAGTGCGAAACTAAATCTAAATCTTTGAAATCAGAATAAACATAAGTTTAATGCAAAAAACAAATAAAAATAATTTAAAAAAAGTATGAACCTTCTGGGCCATCAGAAACGAAGTCTTCTCGATATTTGATACGAAGGAAGATAAAAAAGGGTGGAATAACGCTTCCAGTTGCATTGACTGCAAAACAAACTGTCACCAAAGTGCCCCTCTCTGATGAAGTAACTTGACCAACCTGCTTAGCTTTTTTACTGGCCAATACCTTAGGACAATCCTGAACTGTAGTACATCCTACTTCATCACAGTTATAAATATTTTGTGGATCAAACTTAAATTTTTCTGGAACAATACTTAAGTTTTGAAAAAAATCGTGTACATTCTTCCGAGTGAAGCTTGTAGATCGTGACAAGCTTGTTGCCTCCGGAGTTCTTGAACTAATTTCGGGATTTCTTGATAAAAAACCGCGAAACCAATCCTTCCCTGCCATACTACTTTTTGACCAACTTTCTGGATTTTTTTTGGAATTCGAAACTGCAAACTCAAAAGCTAATTTCGTTCCTTGTTTTCGAGTAAGTCCATAGTGCATTTTGCTGCAATTTAAAAAATATTCAACCAGAAGCTTCTCTTCTTGTATGGTGAATATTTGTGAAGTATTATACAGGCCTTTAGTTTCTATTTTTTCAAGTTTATTTTCATTGTTTTTGTAGCGTCTCAAAGTCCTCCGATCAATATCATATTGTGCAGAAGTTTTTCGAAGAATTCCTAGTTCATCTAGTGCATTTTTAAGAACATCCTTATCAAGTTTTTTGCGAGTGGAACCGTCTTTTCTTTTGTACTTAAATGGCATTGTACAGACCTGTAATAAAAAAAATGCATCAACTTTTACTCAAATTAATTAAAAACAAATACCAATTTAGAATTACATCAGAAAGGGAGAGTTGCCCCTCTGGGCAAGTCTCCCTCCTGAGGTATGGGCCATTCTCCCACATCTTTCTTTTTCAGGTTATGTTGAATTTTCTCATGAATAGTGCACGTTAAACATTTATGGTGCATAAATCTACAACGTCAAATTAATATACCCACAAAAGAATCTAAAACTTACCTTTTAATTTGCCCACAAAATCACGAAATTTCTAAAAGTATTAATTTTTGGTTTAAACGCAAAAAGCCACCTGCCGCGAGTCAGATACAAAACAAACTGAGAAAAGTCAACTAGGATTCCGTAGACGCCTAGAAGCACTAGAGGGCGTCCCGTTTTCTCTCGTTTCAGATTATGGTGCGCAATTTTAAAGTAAATATATCACGGAGGGGCAAGTCTCCCACCTGCGCAAGTCTCCCGGATTCCCCCTATATCTTAATGTTTTGAGGTTAGTAAGTTTACAATACAGTACTTTTGCATTTCAAACAGAGAATGAGATATGCTAGATACGCATATATACGCTGAGGAAGGTACAGTCCTGTGTTATCCATAAAGCAACACGATTAATTTATGTCATTGTCAAGCCGCCATTTGTTTTTGATGCGACATGGTTGCTAGATTGTGCATGAAGCCACAACGTTGCTCTTCGCATATATCTGAAGCTGTTGCGATTTTTAAATGCAATTTCTAATGGTGTGTGGAAAATTTCATAATGTATTAATAACACGTTTTGTTATTTTTGTAAGTAATCACTTATCTGTTAAAAGTGTAGCGTCAATAACACACGCTATTATAAAATCATTTTTATGGCCACCATTTATTTGAAGTTTTGGGAGCAGTCAAAAAATAATCTATACTTGAAAATATCTTTATCTTTATAATTTTTATGATTCGTATCATTATGGTGATTCTGTAGCATCTGCGTAGAACATTTTATAAATCAGTGATGCAAACACAAATTCTTTTATAAAAGTAGTTATCGTTAAGGAGTGTAACAGTACTGGGTCCCCAAGATTCTATTTTTATTAATTAATTATTTTATTTTAATTCATATCAATATTCATGACTAGAATGCTGCAAAACATGATTATAAATAACTTAGATACATTTTTACAGATCCATTAAAATAGTATAGTAGTAGTAGGTATCTTTATTTAATAACTTCAAGCTAAACAATACAATATATATATATATATATATATATACATATATACATATATTATCTAAAACTAACACTAGTTTCTAGATAAATTCTCGATTGTCTTTTGAATTTGACAAAATTTGTAGATTTAATTTCAGCTGGTAAATTATTAAAATCTATAACGCCTTTATGAAATAAACTATTTTGCGCAAAAGCAGATCCCACAGCAGGAACATGAAAATTAAACCTATTCCTTGTATTGTAACTATGAATATCACAGAAAAATTGCAAAGCTTCCAATATGTGTTTGGGATTCATTCCATTCTTTATCTTGTAGATGACTATCATTGCATTGTAAAATATACTAAGTGACATATAAATCCGAACACCCAGTTTAAATGGTTTTATTTTAATAAAAGTATAAGTACTTAATGAAGCATAATAAGTAAATGATAAACATTTCAAAATGATTGCACTGCTTTAAAGCCCTTTTACCTTTAATAATGTGTGGATGCACCCTGATGTGCTACCCATTCTCCAACGCGCCTAGGCATGCTTCTGATCAGGTGGTCAATGTCCTCCTGTGGTTTCTCATTCCAGGCAACCACCAACTCCTCTCCAAGTGCTTCTAGAGACTGAGAAGGACGTTGCAAATTGAGCAATCTCCTACCCATCATATCCCACACGTGCTCAATTGGGGATAAGTCGGGAGATCTTGGTGGCCATGGTAACAATGTGACATCATAATGTTGAAAGAAGTCTATTGTGACTCTTGCAACATGTGGTCGGGCATTATCTTGTTGGAAAGTTGGATCTGCCAGGGTGTCAAGATAGGGTAAAAGATGGGGTTCTAGAACTTCGTGGATATAACGCTGCGTGTTCATGTTACCTCTGATGAAGATTAAATGTGACCTGGAACCATAAGCTATAGCACCCCAAACCATAACTCCAACAGTGTGATGAACATGTCTTTCAACAAAAAACTGTGGATTCCTCCTTTCACCACGTCGCCTTCTAACCCTGGCACGACCATCGTGCATGCCTAAACAAAATCGAGACTCGTCACTAAAGACAATACTGTTCCATTCCTGATCCCAGAGTGACCGTTGTCTGCACCACTCAAGGCGATTACGTCGGTGTTCTCGAGTTAAAGGGAGGACCCAGTGTGGCCGGTATGAAAACAAGCCAAAACTTATCATTCGTCGGTAAACACTTCGCATGCCAATAGGTCTTCCGTGTTCTGCAATTGACCTGGTAGTGGAGAAACGGTCCCTTAAGGCCAATAATCTTAGGCGGCGATCTTCACGGTCTGTTGTTCTACGGCGGCGTCCAGTGCCCCTTGCTCTTTGCGTACGGCCTTCTCGAAGCCATGCCTGACAATACCTAACCACAGTGTCTACACTTGTTTGCACTCTAACTGCAACTGCCCGAAAAGAAAGTCCAGCTTCCCGAAGTCCCACTATACGGCCCCTATCAAACTCACTAAGTTGACGAAATCGTACAGGTCTCCGTACTCTAGGCATCGTAACCGATCGTAAAGGATGTCAAGAACGAAAATCCGCCAACGTTGATTTTTTACTGCGGCTGAAATATTCATTTTTAGAGCGTTAGTGAATTAAAAAAAAGCAGTATAAAAACCGGAATGTCCAACTGATAAGGCTGAAAATTTTTTCACTTGATATTTACAGTAAGATAAATACATTCACCAACTTTTATTAAAATAAAACCATTTAAACTGGGTGTTCGGATTTATATGTCACTTAGTATATTTACTGGTTAATGAATCGAACAGACATCTTTCCACGAGGAAATCAACAATTCAGGAAGCCAAGGCTACTATAATACTATGGGTAAACATAATTAACGTTGTTTTGTTCAAGAATAGTAATTAGGAATATGTTACAGTTGTTATAGTATCTTTCGCTTAGTGGGAGATGTTACGACACTGATCATTTAAAAATATCCATATTAAATATACAGTGCTTGTCTTCAATGTGCCTCCATGCATTTTTAATGTTGAACAGCAGAAGTTGCTAGTAAATTAAAATTCGGGATTGTAAAATCGATGCAGAAATACTATATTGTTTTCTAACAGTGTTATGATAGCCACCGGTCACTATATTACATTGTTTACTTCTCAGGCAAATTGTATTGTAATCGCAAACGTTTTTTGGATGTTACGTGACATAAATTACGACAGCAACATTTCTGCTGCAAACACGCCCAAGATCTCAATCCGTAAAAGCAAATTATTGGACTATAAATCAAAGTTACTGTGATTTATTAGTCTCGGTGATTTATTAGGTGCCAAATATTTTTTATGCAAGGTGTTTGAACTGTAATGCATTGTGCTGTAACAGTTTATTGCTTCACTATGTATGAAGTTTGCGTTTATGATTTTTTTAAATAGGTTCCAGAATGCAATATTTTATCTTTGCTGAACATCTTAGATTACCATTAGGATGATGGCCGATAGATAGAAGATTTGTTTTAGTGGGAGCTAAGTCGTTACCACCGAGAGTACAAGGCCTGACAACAGACGCGTGACGTCACCACGAGTAGGCCGGCCGACAGCACGGCGTGCCGTTCATCAGCGCTAGTGAATAATATATTATTACAGCATATTTGATATACTCAACCTGATGTAAATAACGGATAATTCAGAATAGTGTTTTTGGTATATGAAGGCAACTTGGTGGAAAATATTAAAGTAGTTATTAACTATTTTCACACTGATTTTCACTGATATATCATCCAACATTACGTGCACATTAGTTTAATGAGTTGATGTTATAAAAGCTTGCTAAAAATGATAAATTCTTCAATGAATAACCCCATGTTAGTCACAACCGATCAATAAAATTTCACAGGAATATGTGGACAATTTACTGTTATTATAGGCATAATATAATGGTACTTGAAAATTATATAAAAAATGTACAGTATATTCAGATAAGAGATAGACCGGACATAAACAAGACCACGTGATCATCGAACGCTGTAACATTCGGCAGGGACGTATTAAGAGTCACGCAGTACATATTTTAGATAGTAGATGCTGCTTTGCGTAACTTTGTAGTAAATTAGCACAATTCGATGTGTATACGATTGGTGATGGATATAGGATCATGTGGGGGTGGGGTAAGAAATATATAATGATGTAAATATACATAAGGGTTTCAAAATGTTCGCTTCGATTTCCAGCTTCGGATGCCGCCTGATGTTTGGTGAAATACAGTCGAATATAATCTCAAAATGGCGTTTAAATTAGCCTAAATTAAAAATAATCGTATATCTCTTAAAATTGCTTTTAGAATATTGATTAATATATTTTTTGATTTCTAGGTAAATATGTAACCAAATTAAAACGTTCAAAACGTAAAAAAATGTGCATGGTTGAACATTGTCAGAAAGTAGATTCTTGAATAGGTTTTGCCAAAATGGGTTCAAAAATGTCAATAATTAATTAAAAAATACAGTAGCTTTATAATTACTTATAACTTACCGAATTTGATGAACGACATCTTTTATTGGAAAGATGAGCTTGATGAGCTTTCATCATCGCTACTGCCTGAAGCACCAACGTCAATAATGAATGGCTCGACTTGTTCCTCTAAAATATTGTCCAGTTCCCACATTCTCTTTTCAACTTTGTCTTTCACGTGCTTAATACAGTTTTCCCATTTTTGCGCTGTTATTAATTCTAGTGCTTCTTTGAAAAGTCCTTTGAGGTCACAAAATTTACAAGTTGTATTGTGCTTAGCTATATAATTTTTAACCTCTGCCCATATGAGCTCAATGGGATTGAGCTCGCAATGGTATGGAGGTAAACGGAGCCCAGTTTCATTTTGACTTGCTGCCATTTCGTCAATGGCGTATTTTTGATATTCCGCCTTGTGATCCTTGACAATTCTTAATAATTGTACTTTCAGCATTGCTTCTTCAAAGTTGATATTTTTCGAGCGGAGCCAATTTTGAACATTAACTTTCCTTGAAGCCGTTGTTGGGACCTTCTCCATTCTTCGAGAATGATAAGGCGCATTATACAACACAATTATTGCGTTTTCCTCTAAGTTCGGTAAAATTTTTGAAAACCACTGTTCAAACGATTCGCCATTCATTTCCTCGTGGTAATCTCCAGTTTTCTTAGACTCAAAGCACCACAGACCGTCAACAACAAATCCATCCTCACTGCCAATATGGCAGATAATGAGCCTTTTCCCTTTACCTGGAAATCGAAGTACTAACTGGTGTAGATTTATTTCAATAAGCGAACCTTTTTCAAATGTTTTCATCACATTCAGCGAAAAAACATTGAGACATGAGTATCAGATTGCTATAATTGGGATTATTTAGTCATATTGAAAGAAAGAATATTAAACGTCGTATGATTACTCAGCGCTTCACAATTTAATTTAAAGTTATAAACCTTTAAAAAATGAATGATCAGGAACCTGAAATACGCGCAAATATTAATATTAACAAATTATAACTTTATAAAGCTTAAAGTATGAATTAAAATGATTAGAAAGATTAGGAACGGTACACAATATAAAACTTAGTAACTTTTTTTAAGTTTATAATATTCGACATATTTTAAGATTATATTAAAAAATTATTGAAATATCGAAAACACATAAAAACATGGCTTAAAAAAGTTCTAACAAATGAAAATGACAATAAAACATCCACGCATTTTATCGAAAGTTATAAAAGTTTTGTTACTTGTAATATGTTTTATCTGCCCCCTGGAATTAATGTTTAGAACCTTGTTCCCAAGGTTTGAAAAACATCCGATTGTTGTCTATTATTCGTATTTACCTGCTGGATTTTTTAATCCGGTGGACAGTCCATCTAGAAAGGCCCTCCTGGATGAAGTTACAGAATCATCAACCCATACTTTACTTGTAGCGTGTCCTGCGTTTACCCACGTTTCATCAAGGTAATAAATCTTCCTGTTTTGATTTCTATATTTCCCAATTTTTGTTAAATAATCCCTCCTCCATAGCACAATTTCTTCTCTATCCAGTAGTAAACTATTACGACCCCGTTTTTTCCATTTGAAATTTAAATGCTTCAGTAACGCATGGAAAGTTGATCGTTTGAAATTTGGCAACGTTGTATCTCCATTTACCTCCTGCAGTACTTTATCTATAGTAGGTATTTCATTCCTAAAGAAGAATTCATGCACTTTCCTCCTAATCGCATGCTTATCAGCTTCATCCAATGATTTAACAATACTTTTGCGATGTTTACTGGTCATTGGCTCAGAAAAGGTGTGATTTTTTTGTATTGTCTTAACACATTAAACACTGAGGCGCGACACACCCCAACTTTGTGAGAAACCTTCACAACAATTTCTTTGATGGTTGTTGCCTCGTTCTCCTCGCGCTCGATCTTATATATATTCAAAATGACCTCTTTCATTTCTGCACTCAGGTGTCTTTTTTTAGAGCGTTTCCTAGGTGGACTACAGGAGTTTACAACGTCATCGGCAGTATCTGTACTACTGGGCATTTTGCGCAAGCAGTTGATAACAATAACAATCAATAACAAGGTATAACAATAACAACGAGAAACTCAACAACTTAATAAGATAACAAACGAAAACGTCCAAAGAAATATCAAATTGCAATGATGCACACGACATACGTAACACGTCTGAACCTGAATGTGACTCTGCCTTGATACGACTGCTCTGCCGCTCGGCATAGGCATTTAATTGCGAATTGACCAATGAGAGCTCCTGTTTTACGTCGAGACGGCGGCGTTAGCGTGAAAATCACCCGAACATTTTGTTTACATCCGGTCTATCTCTTATCTGAATATACTGTAGTGCTTGTAGAACAGTTGTGTCCAGCAAGAACCAACGAGGAGCTCTGAGGTAAGCTCTTGCCAGGAAAGGAATAAGGCAGATGACGAGGAAAAAGTGTAGGATAAATGATAAGAAAAACAGATAAATTCAAAGTAAAATAAACAACAGAAAAAACATAACAAAGATTAACGAAAACTTAATAAAAACTCTTAGAACAAACAAATAATAACAAAAATTAGGAAACAGAAAACAAGTATCAAAAATAACAAAAATTATAATAACGAAAATTAAAGTGCTAAATTCTGAATATGTACAAATAAACATTTATCTACAGCTATGTAATGTTGCCGCCTCATGTGAATGTAGTCAATTTACGTTTCTTTGCTTTATTCGCGCTTGCAAACCAGTCGTTCCTTTTGGCACAATAATTTTTCAAAAATGTATTGACTGTGCAAATAACAATTAGTTTTATAACATAATCTGGTGAATGGACTGTGCAACGCGAAAATGAAGTGTCGTGATTATTATCACTCAGATTGTTAATTATCAACTGAGAAAAACTTCATTGAAAATTATATAACTCAGCATGACAATATTAATAACTGGATCCTTCGGGAATTTTAAGCCACCTCAACTCAAATTCTGTATAATATTGTGCTTGTCTTCTATATCAATATCATCTGTGTGTGTCAAATTTTCCTTACAATGAATGCAGGGATTTCTCTTTAATAAGGCATAGCAACAGTAACCAGCTAAGTAGGTGATGACAGGGATTTCATCCTTTACACTATCAATATCAGACTGTAAAATTTCAATTTCCCGGAAAAAGTGGTAATCATTAAAATTGTGTGGAATTTCATCTATATATTTCTAAATCGTCATTTTCACAGAATTTATCTATTTGTATATCACTATAGCGAGACTTCAATGACATCAGGCTTTGAGTTCCTAACTTTTTCTGAGATTCATATAACTGACGAATTGATATATTATATTGACCCCCTGCCAGTTGACGATACTTTTTTGTCATATTGTATAATAGATTATGATCAATTTGAACAACTTCTTTGAAATTGGAGTAGAAGCTTGAAATCATAAACACATAGGCTGTTGTAGCTAATGAAGTATTATTAATTGACGTTCCAACAATATTACCCCCTTTGAAATCTAAATATGGCAGAATGTGTATTTCATCCATCAATAATATGATGTACTCCTCACCAGGTTTCACAAATCTGAAAAGGTTTTTTGCATAGCCTAAAAAATTATGTCTCTCATCGGGAACTGGATCGACCATCAATGTATTACATATTAACTTCAGAGTATTTTTTTGTGGTAAAATAAGTGTTCCCATGGCTCCTTATGAATGTGGACTGATTGTATACAACATAGAGCAAAACACTATTGTTTCTGATGTGTAACTGTTTCTGTTCTTCTAATAGCAAGCTTTAGTTGCTCACAAATAAATTGAATGACAGTGTGGGTATCTTCATCGGTGAATAGTTCTGTGCTATTTAAAATATTGTAAGCATGGTTGATAGTGGCTCTGAACTGGTCTTTACCTGAATATTCCCCCGAAGCATCTGTATTCTCACAAAGAACATGCAGAACATCATCCAAGTGGTGTATATTAGATAATAAAAATGGAGTTTTAATATTACCTGAGTTGAGTAACAATTCTTGGGAGTACATATACGTTTTTACATTGGGATCTTTGTCAACAATTGCAGAGTGAGTTATGATGGGTGCTGGTTTATATTCTAACTTAAATAAAGTAACTTTATCCTGAACAATTTTATGCCACCCATATGGACATTGCCATGAACTGAAAACTGTGAGAAAGTCTGAATAATTTTGAAAATAAGTTAATTTTTGATAGGAGGAATAATCATCAATGCTAGTTTGCAGTGCTTTAAGTAGTTGTTCTTGTTCCTTGTCCCTCAATTTCTCATCTCGGCTTCTTCTGCCTGATATGTCCTTTGAAAGGTATTTTGGACAATTTGCAAAGATACTTGGAATTACATCTGCCTTCAATTTTGGATACTTAAGGGGTACAGTAATGGTCCTACCTTTCTTTTCGTCATGGAATGTGGATTCCCGAATGATGCTGTCCTCAGCAAAGTGCAAATTGCATACTCGGGTGCTTTTTGTAACCACTAAATCACTACGAGGGATTGCATTGAGCCATCTTCTACGACAGTTTTCGTTCAATGGAAACGAAAATACGTGTACCTTCGGACCCTTCCCGTAATTACCGACACAATTAGGAACGCAGCACTTGTAAGGCATTTTGAAAACTTAGCTAAACAATCGCGAGACACAAATATGAGTTTAAAACATCAATAATTTTCCGTTTACATAGCATTGAAAGATGAGGCTCAGAATGTGAGGTTAGTTGGCAAGGTTGCCACATCTTCCAATTTTGAATGGAATATTAGACTTCACAAGTGACAGATTGAACGTAATATCGAAAATGTATTCTTGACATACTGAGGCAGTCAGAAAGAATAATCACATCATCACTGAAGCTGCGCAGGCCCCGAGTACATCTTGCAAATTCGCCCACAGACAGGTACAACTAATTAGTAGAGATTTCGATACTTCTATATCAAACCTAGATATGACAACACCCCAGAGAAATGGTGGCGCGGTTCTCTTGCCAGCCAGGCATCGCGAAACTCCATAAGAACAAGCATAGGCCTACTCTCCGTGACGTCACAGGCTTTTCGGGGCCCAGTTGTTTGGCCTTGTACTCTCCGTGGTAACGGCTAAAATCAAATCCAAGCGGATAACCAAAATTTCCGTATTATGTACCGCGGTTATAATATGGTTCAAGATGACACACGGGATGGTGACGTCAGTTACTCGAATCGCTTGAACGCGTTGGTTTTAACCGCGGTTTGTTGCAAGTTGTTTATTTTAGAAAAGCCCGTATATAATTTCTGATTATTTTTATTATCACTTAATAATCGGTGCTTTTTCGTCTACAACGGGGTATGGAAAGTTGAAAAAAAGAAAACTTTCATAATATTAATGGGAGGACTGTTTTTTTTTCCGAAAAAAATTTTTACTGATGGAACCATGGCTTTGTAGCTATGATTACTTTCAATTCTCTAAGCTTTTCCGCATGTCAAAAAAAATATTTATTGATTTAGCAGAAATGATGAAAAAGCGATGAAAAAAGATATTAACAAAATCGTATACAGGTGGACATCATCCAGTGAGTTTATACGGCCATATTTTAATATTCTTGTGGTATATGGCTATACAGGATACTTTTTGTGGAGGAACTAGATTTAAAGTGTCCCCAACAACAGTGATGATTATAAATAATAAGGTGCTCTCTTATGCTAAAACTGAAGTCAGCCTGTATCAAGTTTCCCAAAAATGAAGCTGAAGTACAATAAATATATCCAATACCCGGCAAAATTTTAACTTGTCACATGTCAAATAATAACCAGAAATATAAAACTACTCCGGAGTTGGGTAAATACCACAATTTTGCGGTGATAACTATGGCATACAACAGCTGATTCGTGACGTCACGGATTTATAACCAAACTGATAACCACACTCGCTTGAACGGATCGGTAAATACCAATCCAAAATGGTAAATACCATTTCCATTTGGTTATCCGCTTGAATTTGATTCAGGTCAGATATGTACTAATAGTGATAAATAATGGGGACAGGAGCTGATGCCTCTTTTACAGAAAAGGTCAATATAGTCAACGCCAAACAAAGTGGCGTGCACGTCATCAAGGTGGGTGTGTTGAAAAATTTACATTGTTGCCAAACTTTTTGTAAAATAATAAAATTTATTATTTACATATCTAGGTTTATAAGCAATATTAACTTCAAATGAGAACAAAAATAATAGTATAATAAAATTATAGATCTGTACTTGCATAATCATTAAGTATGACAATTATTGATCAGATGACACTATGAAACTACCATATTTAATTGATAGCTTAAAGGTACTGAATAAAAATCCAAATGGGGTCCTCCAAATTTTATGCATGGTATTTATTTTACAGAATTCATACAGAAAAATGCATTCTAAAATTAGGTAAGCTACTGGTGTAAGCTTTTTCTGTACAATAAAGTTAGTCGGAGTTTCTTTCTTCAGCGCTGTCTGAATCTGAATCTTCATCACTCTCAAAGTTGATTATTAAAGGTTCGATGTCTGGTCGATCAAAAATTCGTTCTCTTTCATACCATTTAAAAATTTCTTGCTCAGTATGTCGAACACTATTTTTCCACATGCCTGGGGTAACCGTTTGTAGAGCCTCGTTCCACATATCCAAACAGTCTTTTTCACTGTTACCATCTCTACCAATATGTCTGTTATAGTAACCTTTTGCTATGCCGCAAATTAACTCAATAGGGTTAAATATACAATGGTAAGGAGGCAGACGAAGAACTTTGTGCCCATGTTGTTCCGCCAATTCATCAATCACGTATATTTTAGGTGGTTTGTTTCTAAAAAAGCAGTTATTTTAAGAATAGGAATAAACAAAAGAAATATAAACTGTCGACCAAAATATATATAATTAAGAAGCATTATGTACCGAGCAGCAATACTCAATAGCTCTGTTTTAAACATTGTGTTTAAAAATGGTATGTTTTGATTTGTCAACCAGTCTTGGATATTTTTTTTTGTCCATGCATTGTTGGGCACTTTGTTCAATATCATGCTGTGATAAGGGGCGTTATCCAGTATAATCATAGATGGACTCTCCAATTTTTCTAATAACTGATGTTGAAACCATTTCAAAAAATTGTCCTGGTTCATCTCTCCATGGTAATCGCTCAATTTTGTTTTCGAAGAAAATATCGCTTCACTACCCTCAATAAACCCATTTTCATTTCCAGCATGTAATATAATGTATCTAAAATATATTAGTTTTAAATTTTATAGTGCAAATTGTGTAAAAGTACATACCTTTTACCATCTGTTTTAATAGCTTTCACGCTTTTTTGGTTTCCATTTTGCCAAGAGCGACCTATGGTCCCATTTTGAAATATCCAAGTTTCATCGAGGAAGACAAACTGGTATAAGGCCTCAACCTTGGCTTGATTGTATTGCCTTAGAAATTCCACCCTTTTCAAAGCTATACTTGGTAGTTCCATGAGCCCTCGTCGCGGATTGTCCTTAAGCCACTTAAATCCAAGATCTCTAAGCAACCGCCTTAAAGACGTGACACTACCATCAAATAATGCCCTATCTCTTAATCGAGACCATAAAGTTTGTATCGTAACTTGTTCTTCTGAAACCATGTGTAATATGACATTATAATTTAGTTAAGAAATTAATGCAAATTTCTGATAAGTTATTATAATAAGATCTTACTTTTGTGATACATATTATAGATCACTTCTCGAATGGCACTTGTATCCAATGTCGCTGTGTTGGTTACACGTTTAATATAACTCCGCTTTTTCTTGGGCGATTCTAAATTTGCATCACTTTTCACACCCTCGGAAATACGACTAACTGTCCTTAAACTAATTTTTAAAGCAGCAGCAACACGCTACAAAAAATGAATTAAAATTTCACTATTATTAATATACATTACATATAATTATTAGTAACCTACCTCTTGAACAGCATTTAAAGGCAACAAAGGCCCGTTGTTGTCCCTTTCTTGCTCAAAGTAGTGCATTAACGAGGCCACGAGTTCCTTACACCGACTATTTAACTGTTTGGGCATCTTTATATACCAAAATTGCCTTTATCTACTCGTAAAATGAATAATTTTGTTTTGAAACAAACAGTTGTTGATTTACAGTATGCGGGGCCAAAGGATTTATAAAGATTTGAAATGGCACAAATTGATTCAGTGTCAAAATTAATAAAAATGTCAGTTCCCAGTTTAAATAAGTTTCAAGGTGACAATGTGTCAACGCTGCGAAATCGGTTTAGTGCGTTTACATGTCGATAAGTGATTGGAGCGTTTGCAAAACATTTTATTTCACATAATGCGTCTAAATTTATCAGAAAGCAACTTATGTGATATTTTAATAACAATGTTTATATGACTATTAACCATAATAAGAGAGTAATGACCATTTTACAATTTATATATCACATTAATATGAAACTGCAATAGAGCAATTGTTTGTGATAGAAACCTAGGCATTAGGTCGGGGAATTTTTATCGTGATGACGTGCACGCCACTTTGTTTGGCGTTGACTATAGCTACAGAGAAAACACCTACGTAGAGGAAATAGAGATGAGCGTCAAATTAAGGGAGCAGGAAAAAACGCAAAACATGTTACCTTTTTCGACCTGGGGTAGAAAGTCAGTGTAGCATAGTTTACTAAGAAATTTAAATGATGTTCCGCCGTGATTGAACGGCAACTGTTGGACAAGTGAACCCAAACATCCTTGGAATTTATCGACTTACTAGCTGATTGACGCATTATTGTTGTCTATCTAGAACAATTAGTTCTTAAGCCAGAAATGACATAAAACAATTCATTTGAGATAAGGCCGTTTGCTTATTTTAGTACCATTGTTCCACTCGGTGCATTCCATGGCATTTATAAATTACGCTCGATAATAAATACAGTTAATCTTCGTTAAATATACAACTTAACATTTAACCCTATTAATTTGTTTAAATAGACTTTTGTGTAGGACTGGCACTAAATATGGGCATAATGAACTATGATTAGGTATATAAATAGTATAGGGGTCAGGTGAGATGAGGTTATACAGTGCGAAATATACTAAGTGACATATAAATCCGAACACCCAGTTTAAATGGTTTTATTTTAATAAAAGTTGGTGAATGTATTTATCTTACTGTAAATAACAAGTGAAAAAATTTTCAACCTTATCAGTTGGACATTCCGGTTTTTATACTGCTTTTTTTTAATTCACTAACGCTCTCAAAAAGAATATTTCAGCCGCAGTAAAGAATCAACGTTGGCGGATTTTGGTTCTTGACATCCTTTACGATCGGTTACGATGCCTAGAGTACGGAGACCTGTACGATTTCGTCAACTTAGTGAGTTTGATAGGGGCCGTATAGTGGGACTTCGGGAAGCTGGACTTTCTTTTCGGGCAATTGCAGTTAGAGTGCAAAGAAGTGTAGACACTGTGGTTAGGTGTTGTCAGGCATGGCTTCGAGAAGGCCGTACGCAAAGAGCAAGGGGCACTGGACGCCGCCGTAGAACAACAGACCGTGAAGATCGCCGCCTAAGATAATTGGCCTTAAGGGACCGTTTCTCCACTACCAGCTCCATTGCAAATGAATGGTTTGCAGAACACGGAAGACCTATTGGCATGCGAAGTGTTTACCGACGAACGAGAAGTTTTGGCTAGCTTTCATACCGGCCACACTGGGTCCTCCCTTTAACTCGAGAACACCGACGTAATCGCCTTGAGTGGTGCAGACAACGGTCACTCTGGGATCAGGAATGGAACAGTATTGTCTCTCGTGACGAGTCTCGATTTTGTTTAGGCATGCACGATGGTCGTGCCAGGGTTAGAAGGCGACGTGGTGAAAGGAGGAATCCACAGTTTTTTGTTGAAAGACATGTTCATCACACTGTTGGAGTTATGGTTTGGGTGCTATGGCTTATGGTTCCAGGTCACCTTTAATCTTCATCAGAGGTAACATGAACGCGCAGCGTTATATCCACGAAGTTCTAGAACCCCATCTTTTACCCTATCTTGACACCCTGGAAGATCCAACTTTCCAACAAGATAATGCCCGACCACATGTTGCAAGAGTCACAATAGACTTCTTTCAACTTAATGATGTCACATTGTTAACATGGCCAGCAAGATCTCCCGACTTATCCCCAATTGAGCACGTGTGGGATATGATGGGTAGGAGATTGCTCAATTTGCAACGTCCTCCTCAGACTCTAGAAGCACTTCGAGAGGAGTTGGTGGTTGCCTGGAATGAGATACCACAGGAGGACATTGACCACCTGATCAGAAGCATGCCTAGGCGCGTTGGAGAATGCGTCGCACATCAGGGTGCATCCACACATTATTAAAGGTCAAAGGGCTTTAAACCAGTGCAATCATTTTGAATTTTTTATCATTTACTTATTATGCTTCATTAAGTACTTATACAAAATTTTATTAAGATAAAACCATTTAAACTGGGTGTTCGGATTTATATGTCACTTAGTATAGATTCAAAGTACAAGTTACAGGGTGTTCAAAGGAATACAAAAAAAAAAATAAATAAATCCATGTAATTCAGCCACGGAATTTAGAATTCCAAAAACATTTTTAGTTCAATCCTCAGTAAAATTTTTCCGCCACCATTAAACCGATTTTCAGGAGTTAGATTGGTCCAAAAAGGTACTCGAGTATCATAATTTAGAAATATATGTCGACGAGTAAACGAGTTCGTAACATTTCTATTTTTTTAAATATATCATGAAAACCCTATTTTATTTTATATAGGGTGTCCCGAAAAACGTGTGCAATATTCTACCAGCGGTTTCTAGAGCTTAAAATAGGAAGAAAAGTTTATATAAACATAGGTCGACAAACGTCCCCTAAGGGCGCTACGGTCTTTTAAAGGGGCTCTCCTGAAGATGGTTTATCCTTAATATTTCCGAAACGTGTTGAGATAAAGACTTAAAATTTGGTAATCTAGCCTAGTTTTTTATGCTGGATTTAAAAATATTAACAATTGTAGACAGTTTTGTTTGGAAGCGTATATAACAGGGACGGACTCAGGTTATTTTAGCCCCAAAATGTTTGTGTAATTCTATTTTTGAAATTCAATTTAAGAATTTGAAAATTTAGGGTTTTCTACATAAAAAAAGTACTCTTATTGAATATCGATAAATTGTGCCATTTTTGAATAAAATCAAAATAAAAAATTTGTTACGTGATATGAAATGTACTGCGAATTTAAATGAATTGTT
Organism: Acanthoscelides obtectus; assembly: GCA_963669975.1. Taxonomy (NCBI): domain Eukaryota; kingdom Metazoa; phylum Arthropoda; class Insecta; order Coleoptera; family Chrysomelidae; genus Acanthoscelides; species Acanthoscelides obtectus. The sequence continues at coordinate 117,297 of CAVLJG010003401.1, forward strand.
GATTATACATAATTAGCCAACAATTCTTGTTCTATCTCTATGCCGATTACGTACTGCAAGGTGTGGATCGATAAAATGGAGTGGGTAAATGAGTCGCTAGCACCTCGCCTGATCACTCAATCGATTGAGCTTGTTAATATTCGAATATATACTAAGTGACATATAAATCCGAACACCCAGTTTAAATCGTTTTATTTTAATAAAATTTGTATAAGTACTTAATGAAGCATAATAAGTAAATGATAAAAATTTCAAAATGATTGCACTGCTTTAAAGCCCTTTGACCTTTTATAATGTGTGGATGCACCCTGATGTGCTACGCATTCTCCAACGGGCCTAGGCATGCTTCTGATCAGGTGGTCAATGTCCTCCTGTGGTATCTCATTCCAGGAAACCACCAACTCCTCTCGAAGTGCTTCTAGAGTCTGAGGAGGACGTTGCAAATTGGGCAATCTCCTATCCATCATACCCCCGCGTGCTCAATTGGCGATAAGTCGGGAGATCTTGGTGGCCATGGTAACAATGTGACATCATTATGTTGAAAGAAGTCTATTGTGACTCTTGCAACATGTGGTCGGGCATTATCTTGTTGGAAAGTTGGATCTGCCAGGGTGTCCAGATAGGGTAAAAGATGGGGTTCTAGAACTTCGTGGATATAACGCTGCGCGTTCATGTTACCTCTGATGAAGATTAAAGGTGACCTGGAACCATAAGCTATAGCACCCCAAACCATAACTCCAACAGTGTGATGAACATGTCTTTCAACAAAAAACTGTGGGTTCCTCCTTTCACCACGTCGCCTTCTAACCCTGGCACGACCATCGTGCATGTCTAAACAAAATCGAGACTCGTCACTAAAGACAATGCTGTTCCATTCCTGATCCCAGAGTGACCGTTGTCTGCACCACTCAAGGCGATTACGTCGGTGTTCTCGAGTTAAAGGGAGGACCCAGTGTGGCCGGTATGAAAACAAGCCAAAACTTCTCATTCGTCGGTAAACACTTCGCATGCCAATAGGTCTTCCGTCTTCTGCAAACCATTCATTTGCAATGGACCTGGTAGTGGAGAAACGGTCCCTTAAGGCCAATAATCTTAGGCGGCGATCTTCACGGTCTGTTGTTCTACGGCGGCGTCCAGTGCCCCTTGCTCTTTGCGTACGACTTTCTCGAAGCCATGCCTGACAACACCTAACCACAGTATCTACACTTCTTTGCACTCTAACTGTAATTGCCCGAAAAGAAAGTCCAGCTTCCCGAAGTCCCACTATACGGCCCCTATCAAACTCACTAAGTTGACGAAATCGTACAGGTCTCCGTACTCTAGGCATCGTAACCCATCGTAAAGGATGTCAAGAACCAAAATCCGCCAGCGTTGATTCTTTACTGCGGCTGAAATATTCATTTTTAGAGCGTTAGTGAATTAAAAAAAAGCAGTATAAAAACCGGAATGTCCAACTGATAAGGCTGAAAATTTTTTCGCTTGTTATTTACAGTAAGATAAATGCATTCACCAACTTTTATTAAAATAAAACCATTTAAACTGGGTGTTCGGATTTATATGTCACTTAGTATATTATCATTGCAACCAATATAGATAACTCATATAGTGATATCATTGTACTACCTGGAAAACTGTACTAGAAGTGTATGGTCAATCTACTTGACGCCTTCTTTTTGACAATCTATTGAATACTTCATACGCCATATACTCGTATTGAGAGAAATTGCATTGTTCAAAATATACATTAGACGTTCTTTGAAAATCTGTAACTTTTGGTTCAAACATGACCTATACGTGAATGAACCTGTCAAACGAACGCTCCCAGTCGATGACATTCGGAACTAATCGTTCATAATTGTCTTCTGGGAACGCATTCTTTGCTTCAGGATAAGTGTTCCTTCTAAAGCAATAAGATATCTGCATAACCCGAGTGTGTAAACGTGATGGTCGAGGTACAGCAATATTCCCATTGTTTAAGGTTACGATTACCATTATGCATTATCTGCATTACGTTTAGATACTGGCTAGTGGCTAATAAAATGCTTTAATGGCCACCATAAGAACCTGCACTGTAATGAGCAAATTCCATGAATTATGATAGTGAAATGATGTGTTCGCGTGGGAAAATGATTATTTAGCTTCTTCAGAGGTAACGAAAGGTCATGACTGGCGAGAAAGGGCACTTAAAATTGTATGGTCAAAAGAAGCAATACTTATAAGACAGACACCAAGAGTCTTTGAAGAAGAATGTTAAAGTCAATTAGTTTAGACCTCATTTACCCCAATCATGAGCACCCAATCGCCACTTCCTGTCGCTTGTCGCTGCTTGTCCGGGCATTCTTTACCAGCTGATCAATTGGAGTGCGCGAATTTGAATGTCTCACACTCGTGTTTGTTTTGATGGAATTTGAATACGCTTTAGATTAGATCTCCATCTCTGGAGATCATAGCAATCTACAAGGTTGATTTTTTGCTCTTCTACTCGATGTTTTGTGGAGGTGGACCTTTATCTGCTCTGGTACCAAACAGCTTGTGAAAGTGGTAGTTAATGACCTCAATGAGTCTCCCCATTTATTTTTGGAACGAAAACTTCAAAAAGGCGACTGGGACATTTTTTGAATGAAGTGGGGAGATGTGACAACTCATTTAGGTAATTATCAGTACTGATGGCTACTCATAACTCTAAAATATAAATCAAGGCGGTTTCAGAAGGGGCAGGTCCACAATAGACCAAATATTTATGATGAAACAGCTGTTTTACAATAGCTATGAACAAAATCTTGGTTTACACGCATTATTTATTGATTTTAAACAAGCGTATGATTCCATTGACAGAGAAAAATTATATGAAGCTATGAGACTGCTAGGAATACCAAATAAACTAAACAGCTCACTCGAAATGATTGAACGGAACAGTTAATAAAGTTACATTGAAAGGGAAAACATCTAGAGCTGTTGGCGTAAGGAGAGGCTTGAGGCAAGAGAACTAATGCTTACAACGTTCTTTAAGCTATGTTACATGATTGTGGTATACAAACCGACGGAGTTGTACAATATAGAAAGCGTTGGTTGATTGCTTATGCCGATGATATAACAATAATAACGAGGTCCAAAGTAGTACTTGGATAGACGTTTAGAATGTTAGAAGAAACTGCCAAACGTTCTGGGCTTCAAATAGGTGAAGATAAAACAAAATACAGCAGACGCTCGATAACGTAAACACGGGATAATGAAAACTTGCGCTAATGTAAACACAAACTTCGTTCTATGGGATCAAACGGAACGCGCGATAACGTAAACAATGTGTACGCTCGATAACGTAAACAACTCTCGGCGTACGGAAACAGCGCGACGGTAAATGCTGAAGCCTCGATGATTTATGTCGGGCGTCGGGGAGTCCCCGATTTATGATGTAGAGTGTAGGGGATTCACCTCTGCGATAAAATACGACAAACTCGGTCAGTCGTATGATCGTTTAGGATACGTTTATACGTACGTATGTATTTCATTTTGGAACTTAAGTGAATACATTGCACGCGTTAATATATTTTACGACTATGGCATCCACATCCTATAAAAGAAAGTGTTTAAAGTTGAGTGAGCAAGTGAAAATCATAGACGAAGTTGCACTAGGTACGGGAGTGACACAGTTAGCAAAAAAATATGGAGTATCGAAAGCAACAATCTGTAAAATTAAGCGTATGAAAACTCAAATTTTACAAAGAACGTGCAATACGTTTGGAGGTCCGGCAAAAAGAAAAACTTTAAAAAATGCGAAGGCACCTAAAATGGAAAATTCCCTGTATAAGTGGTTTTTAAAATAACGGTAAAATCATGTCCCAGTTAGTGGCGAAGTACTTAAACAGAGAGCGAGACTGTTAAATGAAAAACTGAAAAAAACTGAAAATTTCGTAGCTAGTGATGGCTGGCTACAACGATTCAAAACAAGATATGGAATTCGACTGCTGTCTATATCTGGTGAAAAATTATCAGCACAACCACAATTAGTGCAACCATTCAAAGAAAAATTGATGAAAACAATTACCGAGCTAGATTTAAGAATGGAACAAATTTACAACGCAGATGAAAGTGGCCTTTATTGGAAAATGTTACCAGAGGAAACCTATGCTGCATCATTTGAAAAATCTGCCACGGGAAGAAAGCCGGAGAAACAACGAATAACGTTTCTAGCCTGCACTAATGCTAATGGTTCACACAAAATAAAGCCACTGGTAATTGGGAAAGCAAAAAATCCGCGTTCATTTAAAAATGTTAATATCCCTGTTGATTATGACTGTTCAAAATCCACTTGGATGACTAGCAGTATATTCCTGAAATGGTTCCACAGGTGCTTTGTCCCTCAGGTATGACAATCAATTATCACAAATGCTCTATTCATAATTTGAAGATGTGTTTTCAATTTGTAGGTAAAAGGTTTCCTAAAACAACAGAAGCTTCCAATAAAAGCGTTGTTTCTATTGGATAATGCACCAAGTCATCCGCCCGAGCAACAACTGAGGAGCAGGGATGGGTCAATTTTCGTCATGTACATGCCGCCCAACGTAACACCGTTAATTCAACCGATGGACCAGAATATAATAATAATAATAAAACTATACTATAGGAAGTTTCTACTTTCGTCTGTCTTATCAAAGAATTCTGAAAACTTATCTGAGGCTTTAAAAAAAGTAACATTTCGAGAAGCTGTTTTAGATTTACATATTAACCAGCAAACTATTCAAAAATGTTGGAACAACCTCTTTTGTACCAATAATGAAGATGATGAAGAAGACGATGTCCCCTTAAGCGTAATTAGAGAACGTTTGCGATCCAATAATGATAATGTTATTGGTGTGTCATTGGATGTTGTTGATTTATTGAAAACAGTGAATCCCAACATTGTTTGTACTCGTGCTGATATTAATTTATGGAACGAAGATAAACAGACGAATGATGCTGATAAGGAGGAGGATATGGACAGTGAGGATGATGAGAACGATCCCATTGAAGTCAGAAGTGTAGTGACTGACGCGCAAGCTATACAAGTTTTTAACCAAGCTTTAGATTCGGCTGAAAGAAAAGAAGTTTCATACACGGATATTTTAGTTCTTCGTAAATTACGGGCGCAGGTATTGGAAGACAATGCTAAGCGCAAATTTACGCAGTCAAAAATTGTTAATTACTTTTCTTCTAATTAAAAAAATACTTATCGCTGTTAGAATATTTATTTATTTTGTTATAAATAGTATGTACTAAACGTTTCTTTTAATAAATCAAATATTATATAAATCACGTTCGCTAATGTAAACATTTCGATAATGTGAACCACACTTGGATTAAATTAGTTTACATTATCGAGCGTCTGCTGTACTTAGAAATGAGAGGAAGCGACGGCGACGAAAGAAAATTAACAATGAAAAGTAGTTGCAGAGAATACTGCTTCGAGACGGTGAATCAATTTGAGTATCTAGGGGTCACAATAACAAATAAATTGTAAGATTTAGAAATTGAGAAAAATGGTAGGAAAAAGGAGTAAAGCAATGGTGGATAAACCAACGATGGATATCTAGGAAAACAAAGGAAATGATCCGTTATCCGACCATCAGTACATTACGGGAGTGAAGCTTGTTAAGCCAGAAAAACGCACAGAAATTAGAACGCTGGGAAAAAACGTTACGCAAAATATCTCGGGGCACAAAGAACCGTGGTTAAAGAGTGCGCTGGCTAGGACACATTTACAGAAGACCGTCTTATAGGAATGCCAAAAAAGTGGTGTCTGGAGAAGAAGGATGTAGAGGAAGAAGAAGAAAACCGAAGAAGGAATGACTGGAAAGTGTCAAAGACGATATACGAAGACTAGGCTTACGAAAATATAGATGCCATGGGCCTTCAATATATATATATATATATATTTATTTATTTCAAAATGATTTTCAAACGGTTGGCCAAGCGAATTGTATTTGTCGCTGAATTATTTTAAATATAGCAAAACAATAACGTTAAAAAACCAATTTGTTTTTACCTGGACTACTATGTGATATAATTTTATGCAATTCGGAGTTCCAATTACCAGTTTTTTGTTAAAACGTGCTGTTGTGGTGCACGTTCTATTACTTAATTTCATTCTTATCCATACAAACGTTTTGTTCCATTATGTTAACGTTATGTAACTGCGCGATTGTACAATAACAACTGTAAATGAAAAATCGAAGGAAAATTAGCCATTCAGAATTCAGAATTCAGACTGTGATAGGTGGCGGCATATTTTTAATTTTGACGCCAAGGACAGTCATCAGGCATGTCGGATGGTGTCACTTTGACATTCGATGTGCATCATTTACATCTTCGGCTTCATCGTTGACGGATGCAAAAGCTCCCGATCAGACAAGAAGGAGGAAAAATGGATCGGGGTCCATAAGGAGACTTTTGGGCACAGAAAATAGCTGAAAGTTTGAACACATGCATTTTAAGCGTTCATCAATATTTTCTCTACATTCCAATACTTGATTGTTCTTTAAAGGCTCAAGGATCGCAATTTTTATAATTTTGTCTAAAACTCGCCCATTTTCGAATACTTAACTAACTTTTGGTCAAGTTCTGGAATAAAATAAAAATGATATAAGTTCAAAGTACGTATGTTAAAAATATATGGATCCTCTAGCCTCCTTGAACCTTCTACTAAGTCATCTGGTAAATTTTTATAACAATATTTCATATGTCTTACCATTTTAATGTATATATGTGTACATGTGCATATATGTATGAATATATGTATATATGTGTGTGTATAAGTAAACATACGTATTGTGTTTATATGTATATGCTTGTATATATGTACGTATATACAGGGTGGCGCATCGAAAACGAAACAGACGCATTTACTGGCAGCTCAGTTTTTTTTGGAAAAACTCCCAGAGCCGTCGATTTTGTTTTCAAGGGGGACACAAGTTTGGCAAAAAATCACGTTAACACGTGCAGCCCCCTGGGCGGGGGTGACACCAACCCTAAAATCTTAAATGGAAAGGGGAGTGATACCTTATTTTAAAGGTCTTTCAATTCCCTTTATAATGATGTAAAATACATGAGCTTCAGTTCAGTGGTTTTGAAGACTTATTGACTTAAAACTTAAAGTAGACTTTAATAGGTTCATCAGATTAGTTTGTACTACTTTCAGAAGAAATTTGACTAAAAGTATCTTAATAAGTAAATGCTTTTCTTCACTACGCCCATGGTTTGTTTATCATTTTGTTGTTGAAAATAGCTATTGGAGCGTTTTTTTTTGTGGCAAAGAAGTTATTTCTTGTGGCAAAAAAGTTATTTCTTGAAGAAAGATAAGGAAATATCTCGTACCTATTTTAAATAGGAATTTAGTTCATAGTTTGCGATTGATTTGACCAAAATTTGTTGCTAAAATAACTTGTAACGCTTTATTACATAAATTAACCATGGTATATTCCACAGCAGAAAGAGTTGAAATGATCGAAATATTTTCGGAAATAATCAGTGTGCTAATAGAATAGCAGAAATATTTAATGAACGACATGAGAACAGTAACGTGCATCGAAAATATGTTCTAGAACTCGTAGCTAAATGTCGGGAAACTGGGTCAGTCGCCAATAAAAAACGCAACATTGAAAATCCCATAAGGAACGAAGCAAGAGAAGTGGGGGTTTTAGGGCAAGTTTATGTAGATCCTACGTTAAGTACCCGAAAATTGGAGACTGTGTGTGATGTTAGCCGACGTACTGTCCAACGGATTCTAAAGGCCCATAGTTTTCCTCCGTATAAAATACAGCTGGTACAAGAACTTAATGAAGACGATTTTGATCGGCGATTACAATTTTGTGAAGATATGACTGAACGAATTATAAACGATGAACATTTTCTATTTAACACTTGCTTTTCCGACGGTGGATGTTCCTTTTTCTTAAATGGCGTAGTAAATCGTCATAACTGCCGATATTGGTCCTAGAATTTATCATGAGGTTCATACACAGCAGCCACAAAAATTAAATGTTTGGGCTGGTATCTTTGGCGATCATTTAGTTGGTCCTTTTTTCTTACCTGGAAATTTGACCGGTGAAATGTATTTGAAATTACTGGAGGAGGCCGTAGATCCTGCATTAACAGCCATAATTGAAAATCAGAATGATCGGCGGTACATTGCGAATAGGTTGATGTTCCAACAGGATGGTGCCCCACCACATTACGCGTTACGTGTTCGACAATATTTAAATCAGACGTTTCCAGATCGATGGATTGGTAGAAGAGGCGCCATTGAATGGCCCCCAAGATCGCCAGATTTATCACCTTTGGATTTCTTGATGTGGGGTCATTTAAAAAGCAAAATCTATGCTACTCAGCCAACATCATTAGAAGACCTGGGACAAAGAATTGTGAATGAGTGCCTTCAAATTACTCCTCAAATGTTGCAGAATATGCGGCAACGTTTTGAGTAAAATCTTAATTATTGTATGGAGAGTCATGGTGGCAATTTTTAACATTCACTTGCCTAACGGGTCAGTTCATTCTTCATTTTTAAATTACTTTGCTGCCAAATGTGTTGATCTCCACTAATGATGATGTATTAGTTTTATTTAAGCTTTAAATCAATAAATCTTCAAAACTACTGAACTGAAGTACATTAATTTCATATCATCATAAAGGGAATTGAAAGACCTTTAAAATAATGTATCACTCGACCTCCCTTTCCATTTAAGATTTTGGGGGTGGTGTCACCCCCGCTTAGGGGCCAGCACGTGCTAACGTGATTTTTTGCCAAACTTGTGTCTGAGCGTTTTCGATGGGCCACTCTGTATATATTCCTGTTTTTACAACTTATATGGACTTGCTGTATCTGCTTTTATTGAATGATAATGTCATGAGTTGATGCTTTTCTGTTTAATTTGAACATCTTTTGTCAGACTGCTTTTGTATTATTCTTTCTCCTTTGACTTGTGTAAACACGCTGGTGTACTTAGCACAAATAAAGAATTGAAATGAAAAAAAAATAATATATACAGGGTGTTTCAAATTCTACGCTCACCAAGTCGCTTAAATGGGGACAAAGTAGCGTATTTAGATGATCAACAAAATGCCACAGTTTCGAAATTCAAAGTGCTTCCGAAGAGAGACGAAAAAAAACGAATTTTCCCAAAATCGTTAATTTTTTCCTGACTTTATTTGTAAAGAGATTTGAAAATATTGCGCATTAACATTGCCCCTTTTTCTCCTCTACAGGGTGGCGTAATTAGAATTTCAATGCAATGTTTTGTCTCTGGTCCTCCAACATCAACTTTATGTTTTTCTTAAGGACGTCATGTTGGATTTTTGCACAGATATAGAGTTTCTGATTCCGAAAATGTATTATACGTCATACATTGACATTGCAAAACTCTAGTTATTCAAAAAAGCAGAATCTTCTGGGTAGGCCTTGAAATTATCAAATACCAGATTTATACCAAAACCACTTTAATTCTTTTCCTGACATTATTTAAGATGGGATTTCAAAATTAATTGCATGTTGTCATTGTTACTTATTCTCCTCTACGTAGTCAAATTTTGAGTTCCATATTTCTTCTTCCGATTTCCACCTCCAACTTTGTTTCTTCATATGGAGGCTGTATCGGGATTCTGTACATTTAAATGGACTTTTTACTCCTAAATTCAGTATTGTATTTCCTTAATTGGAAACGAATTTTTGTTGGATGAAAAACATACTAAGTGACGTACAAATCTGAACACCCAGTTTAAATGGTTTTATTTTAATAAAATTTTGTATAAGTACTTAATGAAGCATAATAAGTAAATGATAAAAATTTCAAAATGATTGCACTGCTTTAAAGCCCTTTGACCTTTAATAATGTGTGGATGCGCCCTGATGTGCTACGCATTCTCCAACGCGCCTAGGCATGCTTCTGATCAGTTGGTCAATGTCCTCCTGTGGTATCTCATTCCAGGCAACCACCAACTCCTCTCGAAGTGCTTCTAGGACGTTGCAAATTGAGCAATCTCCTACCCATCATATCCCACACGTGCTCAATTGGGGATAAGTCGGGAGATCTTGGTGGCCATGGTAACAATATGTTGAAAGAAGTCTATTGTGACTCTTGCAACATGTGGTCGGGCATTATCTTGTTGGAAAGTTGGATCTGCCAGGGTGTCAAGATAGGGTAAAAGATGGGGTTCTAGAACTTCGTGGATATAACGCTGCGCGTTCATGTTACCTCTGATGAAGATTAAAGGTGACCTGGAACCATAAGCTATAGCACCCCAAACCATAACTCCAACAGTGTGATGAACATGTCTTTCAACAAAAAACTGTGGATTCCTCCTTTCACCACGTCGCCTTCTAACCCTGGCACGACCATCGTGCATGCCTAAACAAAATCGAGACTCATCACTAAAGACAATACTGTTCCATTCCTGATCCCAGAGTGACCGTTGTCTGCACCACTCAAGGCGATTACGTCGGTGTTCTCGAGTTAAAGGGAGGACCCAGTGTGGCCGGTATGAAAACAAGCCAAAACTTCTCATTCATCGGTAAACACTTCGCATGCCAATAGGTCTTCCGTGTTCTGCAAACCATTCATTTGCAATGGACCTGGTAGTGGAGAAACGGTCCCTTAAGGCCAATAATCTTAGGCGGCGATCTTCACGGTCTGTTGTTCTACGGCGGCGTCCAGTGCCCCTTGCCCTTTGCGTACGGCCTTCTCGAAGCCATGCCTGACAACACCTAACCACAGTGTCTATACTTCTTTGCACTCTAACTGCAATTGCCCGAAAAGAAAGTCCAGCTTCCCGAAGTCCCACTATACGGCCCCTATCAAACTCACTAAGTTGACGAAATCGTACAGGTTTCCGTACTCTAGGCATCGTAACCGATCGTAAAGGATGTCAAGAAGCAAAATCCGCCAACGTTGATTCTTTACTACGGCTGAAATATTCATTTTAGAGCGTTGGTGAATTAAAAGAAAGCAGTATAAAAACCGGAATGTCCAACTGATAAGGCTGAAAATTTTTTCACTTGTTATTTACAGTAAGATAAATACATTCACTAACTTTTATTAAAATAAAACCATTTAAACTGGGTGTTCGGATTTGTATGTCACTTAGTATATAAGGAAACAAAAAGGTATGGTGAAACCTGAACAAAGACTGAAAATTTTACTGATGGCAATAAGAGTAATAATACACAGCCAGAGTTAAATCATATCAAAGGTTCAAAATGTTGTCCGTTATTTTGTACGCAAAGCCTGACTCTTCTCTGTACATTGTTCACTGCTCGATTTATTTCTCTTCTTCTCAGTCTCTCAGACTTTATTGCTATGTTCAGTTTGAGGTCTGGTCTGGAATACAAAACAAATGAACTCTGATAATATCAAGGGCTACCTAGGAACTACGTTTTTCTGGAACTTTACTAATTACCTAAATACGCAACTTTTCTACAATTTAAATGTAAACTTCTTACCAGTTTCCGAGATCCCAATGGTGAGGATCGAATGTGAAACACATTGTATAATAAAATATTTAAATGTAAAACTTCCATATATGCGATAAACTCGGAATATGAGTTCTTTCAGGGCTGAATAATCGCCCCCTATGCTCTCTGATCATTTTCAGATTTACATTTACCTTTATGGTATTTGTTGTGCAAGTCTCGATGCTATAACAGTACTTTCATTTAAAATGAAAAATCTCATTTCAAAACGAAAGCCTTGCCCTTGTTTCGTGATACACGAAATAACGATGTTTTTATTTTATTCTGTGTATTCTGCACTTCTATCTGGGAGTAGACACTTCAAGACTACAATAGGGTTTTCCTTTACAGGTCCAAGCACTTTAATACACATTCAAAATGAGTTTGGTGCAGACATTCGGCGTGATCAAGAGCAACTTCAAGCTCAAACCCAAAGAGTATACGATCGACAACTGGGCGTTCAAAATGCATTACAAAGCTACGGTGCTCTTCTTCTTAGTTTCGACTATCCTGGTGACTTCCAGGCAGTACATTGGAGAACACATCAGGTGTATTGCTGATGGAGGTGTACCAGCACATGTGATTAACACGTTTGCTTCTTCACATCTACGTTCACAGTGGTAAGATTTATTTTAAGCTACTGTTTTGGGCACACTTGAACATTGTAGAGCAGTGGTCGCCAACCCGGTAGATCGCAAAGGTAATTCTGGTGGCTCATAACATACACATGTTTTAAAAGGTGTACAAGAAGCTTCCGTAAATTTTGTAAATTCTCGTAATAAACACAAGCAGCGGCAACACTGCGGTGAGCGATCTGTTCGAGAACGATCTCCATTACTGTGAACGGAATAAATACGCAAGAACGGCACAAAGTCCAGCGGTTGGGTTACAGTTGGCCTGCAATTAAAAACATTATGTGCAGTAGTAACAAAATGAAGACATTCTATTTCCATTCGGAATGGGAAGAACAATATTTCTTTACAGACGTTAAAGGTAAAAATGTATGTTTGTTATGTAATATATCTGTTTCCGTTGCTAAAAAAGGGAATATCGACAGGCACCATAAAACTGTAAAACCGAATTTTGAAAAAACATTTCCATGAAACAAAGAGATGCAGCACTGCAAAAATTTAAAAAATCAAAGCTTCAATCAGACTGGGTAGATTATAAACATTTGAGAAATTGTACTTTATCGTTGATAAGAAAAGAGAAGAAGGAATACATAGAATCTTTTGAAGGTAACTCCAAAAAACTGTGGTCAGTTTTAAAAAGTTTTAATATCTGGTCTACAAAAAATAATGAAATTCCCCAGTCTTTATCAGAACCTGATGATATTAATAGCTTTTTTGCTGCTTTTCTACAAAGTAAATGTAACTGTTCGGAAAAAATTAAATTTTATAAAAACAATGGTTTAAAAATAACATAACCTTAAACAGAAATAACAAATATAAACAAAATTTTAAACAAACTAAAAAGTAATGCAACCGGGATAGATGATATTTCGCCCTTAATGTTAAAATATTGTAGTCAGTACATAGATAAGTATATAACACATATTATAAACTGTTCCATTGAAACAAGCTGCTTTCCCGACAAGTGGAAAATCTCCCTAGGAAAACCATTACCAAAAATAACTAATCCATCAAGTTTTAACGAACTTCGTGTGATAAATATACTTCCTGCTTTGTCAAACATATTTGAAAGAGTGCTGTACGAACAAATTTAGGACTTTTGTATGAGCAACAACATTATTTCTGGTACTCAGTGTGTTTTCGTAAAAAATTTTGGTACATCAGTGGCTCTAACAAACGTACTCGATGACATATTAAGAGCAAATGATAAAAAGATGAGTTCAGTTTTGGTACTTCTAGACTTTTCAAAAGCTTTAGATCCATTAATCATGCATCGTTGGTAGCTAAACTATGTATACGTACTATGGCTTTAATAAGGAAGCATCTTTGCTCTTAAAATCATATTTGACAGGAAGGTTTCAATCGATTCTCAGACAAAGCGGAGATCCTATCGGGAGTTCCTCAGGGATCAATATTGGGCCCCTTGTTATTTTAATTTATACATCTGATATCTTTACGTCTTTAAAGTTTTGTAAAGTTCAGGCATTCGCGGATGACACCCAGGTTTATTGTTTTTTTTGATATTGAGGATTACAAATCTTACGAAAATTATATAAATGAGGACATTAACACCTTGAACAATCTCTCATTAGGTCACAACTTAAAATTTAATCCAGAAAAATCGCATGTAATGATTTTTGGTAACAAATCTAAGACTGAGTTTTTGAAAGCTAATCTCAATATAAGGGCTAATAATTCAAAATTGAATTTTGTTGAAAGTGCAAAAAATCTCGGTATAGTTTTAGATTCTCAGCTTAGATTTAAAGATCACCTGAAAAATCTTATGCAAAAACATCTATGGTCATTTGTATAAAGAAATTAAATGGCTTAAAATGAATGAGCGTCGCACTCTCCATTTTTCTAGTTTTTTATTAAAAATTATAAACACTAAAGGTTCACCTGATCCTATAAGAGAACGCTTAATTTTCCGACATTCTGTTCATGATATAAATGCAAGATATTTAAAAAAATTAACTATGCCGCTTCATAGTAGTGCATTGTTTCAACGATCATTCTCATACAATGCTGTTAAACAATTTAATTCAATTCCAACCAGTTCCTTAATCTTTCTCTTTCAAGTTTCAAAATACAATATAAGAAATATTTGCTAAATAGAAATCTGAACAAACTTTTTTAGAATAGAGATTGAAGTTTATAATATAGGTATATAAGTACAAAAAACATGTCAAACAAATTTTATAGTAAGCAGCAATTAAATTTTATAGTGGCCAGTATTAATTAATATCATTTTGAAATTTTAATATACTTTCAGTCCATTTAATGTTAATACGTGATTATTATTATGATTATTCTGTAGTATTGTTTAAGACGTATTACTATTATTATTTTTTTTGTCTTATTTTGGTTCAGTAGAGTAGATTTAAGCTAGACTTGCACCAATATTAGGCAATGTATTCTGTATTTTTGTTTTCTAAATTACCTTTGTAAGAAGATTATTTGTTTTATTCAATAAAGTCATTTATTGTTATTATTATTATTATTATTAAGTTCTGCAACCAGAACGGAAAAACTGAAACAATTAAAAAATCAGTTAATTGGACAACATACAATGTTTTTAAAAACAATCGTTGCCGGAACTGGAAACTTTAATCTTTATTGGAGATTTTGGTTTTCCTGTAGATATTACACAAACTTAATTTGCAGCTCCAGGGGAGACACAAAGAACTAGGAGAAAGTTTTGTTAATAGCCTACCTAACAAAAATAATAATAGGTACAAAGAATATATAAATTACGAAAAGCTGAAAGTATATATACTGAGTCCTGGGATGACATATAAAGGTCAAGCGATGTAAGTATATTAAGCATCTAAACATCTCACCAACATTATTAAAAAATATATCTCGAAGAATACTAACAAAGTTAAGATAAAACACAAGGAAATTCCTAGAAGCAACTGGGTAACTACTGGGCTAATCACATCAATAAATAAAAAAAAAATGAAAAGTACAGATTATGTCAGGCAAATCTCATGGAAGAAGCAAAACGAGATTATTTAAACTATAAAAATTAACTTGCCAATTTAATAACTGCTACAAGACAAACATATTATACGGAGATACTACAAAAAAGTAAATCCGATTCTAAAGCGGAACCAAATCTGTAACTCAAACAAGCCAATAACAAGTACTGAATAAATCAAAACTAATACTAATCCTGTAATAACTGCAGATATAGATATTGCTAACGTTTTCAATAACTATTTTGTTCAAGTGGGAGAGAAACTGGCAACTAAAATAAACACCAATATTCCATCTAAAGTTAAAGAAAATGAAACAAAATATTCCATTTACAGCTTAAAAAAATAAAAAGAGTCCAGGTTTAGATGACATACGGTCAGAGGTACTCAAGAAAATTGCGCCTGAAATTAAAAAACCATAACATTTTTTATCAAATTTCATAATTGAATCTGGGTGTTTCCCAGGCCCTTACAAAATATGGATAATAACACCAATTCATAAATCTGGCGACATATCTAATACCAGCAACTATAGACCAATAACATTAATATCTAATTTGGCAAAGGTAGTATCATAAAGGCTAGGCTCATTAGTTTTTTCAACGAAAACAAGCTTATACATGAAAATCAATTTGGATTTTAAAAAATTAAATCTACTCAAGACGCGGTTTACTTGTTGAAAAATTAATAAATTATTACAGCAAAGTAAATATACATTATGCATATTCTTAGACCTAGCAAAAGCTTTGGATCACTCCCTACTATTAGAAACTTTATACGATTAGAGGAAACGCTCAAAACTGTCTTACAGAAAGCAATATGTTCAAATAAATGATTCCCTAAGTTCAGAAAAAACTGTGACTTATGGTGTACCACAAGGGACAGTTTTAGGCCCGTTATTTTTTACTGTGTATATCAATAGCCTACTTAGCTTGAAGTCGCAAGGCACAGTAATATGTTTTGCAGATGACACAGCGATACTTTGTAATAATAACAATTTCCTGGGATAATCTCAAGGAGACTGTTGAAAATGACATTATTTTAATTTCAGATAGGTTTAGACACAACTATCTAACAATCAATATTCAGAAAACCAAGTATATATATATATATATATATATATATATTCACAAACCTTGAAAATAAATTACCGTCACTTACCTCTTTACAAATTAAATGTGACAATACAAGTACATTAATACATTCAGCTGATAAAACAAAATATTTAGGTGTTCATTTGGATCCTCATTTAAAATGGAATTTCCATGTTGATCATATAGTAAATAATTTAATACGATTATTTGTTAAATTCAAGTACCTCGACCATGAAGATGTTATATCATGCACTCATTGAATGTCGCCTAAATTATGCCATTTTAGGTTAGGGTGTTCTCACCCACCAAATTAAGAAGCTACAAATAATCCAAAAACAATTTTTGAAAATTATTTTTAAACTGCCCATTCTATATCCATCTGATATGTTATATTCCGAAGCAAGACTGCTCGATCTTAGCCAATTCTTTTTTTACAATATTTTGATCAAAAATAAAACAAACCTCATTTCATTGGACCACAAATATGAAACAAGAAGTAAAGTCAAAACTACTTCAGTTCTCCACTAGATTTTATAACTTTTTATCAAGCCATATAAAATCCATTTCAAATAAAAATAGATTCAAAATCGAAATAAAAAAAATTCTTGTTAAATAATAATCGGCATGAAATAGAAAAACTCACTAAAATGAAAATAAATTAATATTTGAATATAATATTATTACACCTACCTTTATGGTTATGTTGTGTTTAAATTTATGTATTAACTATATTTAACTATGTTTAAAGCAAAAATTGTTAGGAAAAATGTTTTTCCACGCACACGAATTCTTCTGTGGGATTATTTCAGCTTATTTGCGTATACAGGGACTTCGAAGTTGAGTCATTTATTTTAACAGTGAGTAGATCTGATCAAAAGAAATGTTTTTTTCCTTTACCATTTTTCTGGTAAAATTAAAGTAACAAAGTTATAGCCCTTTGGAGGTTTGAGTACCGCCCTGTCTCAATAATAATACCATGTGCTCGTGTTTGGCAACAACGGATATAATCCGCCTTATCGGTTCATCGCATCGGAAACAAAAAAGCGAAAGAATTTGGAACGATGTTTTTACAATTATTTTATTCAGTTCAGTTATACATACAGTCAGTGTCAGTCGAAGGGTTTATCTCTGGTCAGTCGGTAACGCGTGTGAATAGTGTCTGTTGCGTGGCTCAAACGAAATAAAAAATGGCACATGTTTATGCGGATCGGTTTCCCAATCGAGTGCAACCAACCCCTCGTGCCTTTGTTAATGTAGTACAACGGGCTCGTGAATCAGGTGACTTAAGACCTCACAGGGGACCTCACGATCAAATACAGGTCCGCACTGAAGTACTTGTCGGGAGGATACTTTATAAAACAAGGTAAAATTTTTTTTTATTTTTTTTTATTTTTACACACATATTTTGGTTTATCTTCCTTCTACAATCATTATCTGAAAATTAATGACTCAACTTCAAAGTTATATATATGCATAT
The DNA here is from genome assembly GCA_963669975.1 of Acanthoscelides obtectus. Classification (NCBI taxonomy): domain Eukaryota; kingdom Metazoa; phylum Arthropoda; class Insecta; order Coleoptera; family Chrysomelidae; genus Acanthoscelides; species Acanthoscelides obtectus. Next base: position 134,957 of record CAVLJG010003401.1, read on the forward strand.
TTATTTTCAATAAACTGTAATACTTTACGTTATACGTGAATAAACTTATATTATTATTATTATTATTATTATTATGTAAGTTTATTAGTATGTATTAGTATTAGTAAAATAAACACATGTACGTCGCATACAAATATGTATATAATTATCGAAGTAGCTCATCACACTAAAAAGGTTGGCGACCACTGTCGTAGAGCGTCAACTTTCCGGTACAGATATTGTTACTGTGTTTTTGGCGTTCTTGGCCATTGCCAAATATGTCTCATTTGTGAGTTAGGTTCTATTTCCTTAAATCTTCATCATCATTTAAAATAAGTTTTATTTTCCAGCCCTACGTGAATATGACTAAAGAGATGGCAGAGAAACTTGAAATAGAGGTTTGAAAAAGCAGTCTCATAGAGAACGGCATGCGCGATAACTCTATAACTCCACGAGCTCTCTCTTTCAGCACCTCTGTTAATATTTTTTCTAGCTGTCCATCAATATTAGTTTCGTATAAGCTGGACGGCACAGTTTCCATGGAAGAAACATGGAAATTGGAATCACGTATTTACCTCGCAGCTTTCTGCCCTTTGTAGAGAAGGTCCTTATTTTGTAACTCACGTCTCCAGAGTGTCCGTCTAGTTTGAATCTTGGTGTGGATTATTATCAGCTATTTGACGTAAAAATATGACATGGAGAGAAATTTGTTTTTCCATTTTAATATACATCATTGGAATGGAGAAACCTTAGTTAATACATGAAAACGGCGAACATACAAAATCTATTTTCCATTTGCATGAATAAGCGGAACTACTGATTACTGCTAAGTTATTACTTTTGGATTGATTCTAAGTTATAGTAATTTATTGGTAAGCATCTTACTTGAGCAACAGATAACGGCTTGTAACCTTCAACAACACTACCTCCAGTACAATAACATTTTCATATAGCGTCCTACAGGGTTCGGTGCTGGGTCCGCTTTTATTCTTAATATATATAAATGACCTTCCTAATTGTAAAACAAACAAAACCTTATACTGTTTGCCGATGACAATAGTGTTCTGTAGTAGCAAATCGATTGATCTACTTTTCTCTGCGAATATAATAAAGTTAGAAAATTGTTTTCTAGCAAACAAACTGACACTTAATGGTTCAAAGACACGGTCCATGATAAAAAGTTTGTGTGATCATAACGTCAATACCATAGACAAAGTAGAATGTTTGTTGTCTGGGAACTATCCTAGACCATTTATTCGATAGGGAGTCTGAAAAGCTGTGTTTCTGGTTTCTCATTTAAGTATAGAATTAAGGCGTACCTGATCAAGAAAGCTTTTTATAACATCGAGGAATTTTTAAGTAATAACTTTTCGGAATGGTGTTGTGGTGTGCTTGTTTGCTTTGTATTTATTTTAAATTCAGAATATCATTTTACAGTTTTTGTGTTAATGTTGTTCTTCCAACAAATTGTATCGTTTTGTGAATTTTAACTTATACTTTGATATGTATAAGCTCGCAGTAAAGAAATGAAATGAACTGAAAGATCTGATTATAATCAACTGCTTTCTTTAGTTTTTACCACTAAATTCAAACTAGAGGGTGTACTTAACGGTAAAAAAATAGGAATATAATAAGCCTCATAACCTTACTAGTTCTTCCTTTCATAGGTTTGCAGAGCATGGGTCATCTATACCGTCCAGCTTTTTAAAATCATTTCACCTTAGAAATCGAAATCTCATATATTTTAGGTCAAACATTTGGATGCGAAACTGATAGACTCAGGAGGACTAGCTCATCCAGGAGTTGGACCGTACGGGATCAATTCTACGGAACCAGTCAAAAGGCACGCGTACTACCAGTGGGTACCGTTCGTACTGTTCGGGCAGGCTATTTGCTTCTACTTGACGCATCTGCTATGGAAGAAAATGGAAGGTACCGTTTCGAAGAACAAATTGTGTAAAAGTCTGAATATACTGTACTGTAATTTTGAGCATACCTTTGCAAGTTTTGGGTCTACTTCTAAATAGGAGGTGACTAAAATTTTAACTCGAAAGTTCGCAAAATAGCTGAGATAAGCGACCTTATGTTAAATGTGTTGAAGCTCCTCTGTTCGCTACTCATCTCTGAACACGATTGAATTCCATTTCATCCTCCATCCAAGTCTCTCCCTACCCCATACGCAATCATTGCCGACGATGCTGTGGGGTCAGAGGTACTAAAAGATGGGGACGGTATGTCGGTAACCCGATTAGACGACCTCCCTCAAGCTCGGAAAGTGAAATTAGCGCGTCTGCAAACTCTAGGTATGATAATGCAATGAAACAAATGGAACCCACACAGAAAATTCACTAAATAAATAAACATGTCCATATTGTTCGGATCCTGATATGACAAAAATGCTTTCAACATTCTATCACCGTATACTTCTGTGATAGCAACTATTTTTCAAGTTTTTATCAAAATTCAACACGAGCTTCTGGTTGGGATCGGAGCAAAGTTGGGAACCAGATTTCTGAAACAACCCTCGTACCTAGACGAAACGTTTAATGACTCCAATGCATTGCATGTATAAAATTAGCTTTGAATGTTACTATATCCATAATAAGAAAACGTCGATTTGTAAAAAACGCTTGTTCGAAAGGTATTTTAACAGAAAAAATATATTTCCATTATCTGAAAACACTAGGAAACCTTCAGTTTGGCATAAATATCAGTACGATTTGATGAGGTTTTTTGTTATTTTTTATTCCTAATACTACTACCTACTTTTTGATAATCATTACGTTGTAATTACACACAGTGATTGATCAAAATTTACGACTTAATTGATTGTTATAAAATTGCAGCTGCTTCTGCTATTTGAACACAACAAGCTTAAAATTTCTGTCAAGCTCCGGGCTTTATAGAAATGGAGAAACCAAATTGGGAAGATCATTTCCCATTGTCATAATAATAGGGTTCTTCATCACTTTTTCTTCTTTTTGTAATCGTTAGTTATGTTCAAAAATCCAATAATTGAAATTAGTCCTGAATTGTTCACAAAACAGGCAAACGGATTAACAAACAATTTTGAATGTCTTCACAGTGAGGTAGATGAAGCACAAATGAATAGAGATGTACGAGCCCCTTCCCACTTCAGTTGGCCCACTTCAAGATTTGTACCAAAATATGCCTTTATAAACTTTATAAAAAATACATATTTGAAATCACTTAGACCTATATCTTATAGAACATCTGAACAAATAAACAATGTGCGATTAAATGCGCGAAGTTAACAAAGCATCAATTGAAAGATTACCATTGGGTAACATCACCTTTATTTTTTATTACGGCTGAAATTTTTTGGGGCATAGTGTTAACCAAGTTTTGACAAAAATTTGGTGCAAAACAATCCCACATTTCTTGAAGCTTTTGTCTCAGTTCGGTGATTGTACGAGCAGGATGTTGTCGTGGAACCTTTTTCATCTCGTGCCACAAAGTTTCAATACGTGACAGATCTGGACTGCTAGAAACCCATTTCAAAAGTGGTACATTATTTTCTTCCATCCATTTTGTAGCCTTTTTTGAGGTATGACACCCAGCACCATCTTGCTGAAACACAAAATCTTGGCCGGATGTCAAACATTCTTCCATCACTGGTAAAAGCGATTTTTCTAAAATTGCCAAATATTTGTTTGTATCCACATTTCCATCAATAAAATGAAGTTTTCCTAATTCTTTTGATGACATACTGCCCCAGACCATAATGGATGCTGGAAATTCCACTTTTCCCTTCAGACAGTCAACATGGAATGCCTCATTTTTTTTTTTGAATAACTCTACTGCGACTGTCACCAAGTGGGAAGGGGCTCGTAGATGAAGGTATAGGATATTTAGATATAATGTAATGATCACCGGTTTCCCTATCTACTGCGGATGGTACATGTAGATGGTTGAGCTTTGGATATTTATTCTTTCAGGTGGTAGGATAAGATACATCGTTGATGGCCTGAAGTTGGCAGCGTTCGCTCTGCAAGAAAAAGAACTACAGTCAGGTGGAAAGACAATCCCTTCAAAGAAAGACAAGTAAGTTCCTCTCACCAATCCTTGATGTCTTAAAAACACGATTTTTTTTCTATTTGCCAATAGATACAAACAGAATATATTTTGATTCAATCTGTTTGTTGCAGGGAAGAAAAGATCAAGAAACTTCGCGAGTTCTTCCTCAAACGAGTCTATATAAACAACTTCTGGTCATACAAGTTGATTGGAATCGAAGTTTTGAACTTCTTGCATGTTATCCTACAGATCTATATAACAAACAAGTTCCTGAGCGGGAACTTCCGACAGCTCGGTTCAGAAGTTTGGTCAGAGGGGCTGGATTCGAGCGTGGACGTACTAGACGAGGTGTTTCCCAAGGTAAGGAAAACGTATACAGTTTGTTTTATAGACGATTATTGAGGGCTGAGAACCCCTTGGAAACAATGCAATTATTTGTGGGATAGTCAAGATACAGGTCGACCCTAGACATTAGCAATCAATCTTTAGATTATTTATGTCTGGGTGCGTCGATTGATTTGAATAGAACTTTTATCAGTCAATAGTAATCATATCAACGGCTCCAGTTCCAGTGAAGAGGTATTATATAGTTTCTAGAATTTCCGGCAATCTTAGCAAGAGCAAGAGCCGCGCTGTCTAGTTTTATGGCGCGAGAGCGATAACCCTTGCGATCGTTTGAACATTCTTTATTTCGATGTTTATTGTGTATTCTATATATCAAAAAAGCTTGAATCTCTATTTATACTCGGAAAATAAAATTTGGACTTTAACGTAGTCGAGTGTATCCGTACGCTACAAAACATGAATTGTTTACATTTTTAGAAGTATTATTATTCATTTTGTACGTTACATCCAAATGTTTTATTTTCAGATGTGTTCCATATATTTTTTGTCTATGTAGTAATGAGAAACTACAGCCTCATGCTACTCAAAAATATGTGGGAAATACAGATGCTTAGGAGGTGGTCTGTTATCCATGGACTAACAATGTGCTTGTAGTGTTTCCTACAAATTCCGGGTTTTTATGCAGGATCATTAATTCCAAATACTTAATATAGACAGGCCGCTTATGTAGTCGCACGTTTTTGCTTTTCAGTTGAAAACCACAATAATGAGTTTTTTTTTGGAAAAGTACGTTCAGCTAATGGAATTACATTATAACAGTAATTAGAAGGCAGGCGGTTGTAGTTAATAGCTATATCATGTCTGTTGAATCATTTTTGCAGAGTAATTTTCACTTGATTATGATTACTTCATCTCTTAACGTTGTAAAAAGTGGCGTCAAGTAGGTTGACTGACAACATTGTTATTGGTTAAAAGGATTACGTTTAGTGCAAGCTAAAAGCTCTGAGAAAAAATGACATGAAAATAGAGAAACTAAATAGATCGTCAGTCAAACATGACCATACCGGTAGCACTGTCGCAATACGAACAGATCAATTAAGCAGACCGTTATGCCGGGCGCTGAGGCCAGATAGCAGAAGGAGACGCGTATAGAAAACATTTCTCTATCATTCTGTTTTAAAGACGTGGAAAAGTTCTTTATTTCTTTAGGAGACTCTTCACATGGTCTGTGAACCTAAGCCTCAACCTACCTGGTGATAGTATAGTAGTATAGGAGTTAATTTTTTCTGTACCAATCTTTATCGATAACAGTGATATGACAGCCTCCCTCCTAGGCTCAGAGCAAAAATCATTGCATTGAACTTAGATACAATATGGAAAGTTTGTACGATTTTGAAAATTGACAGAGCCTTTCAGTATCAGAGTTTAAATTTTTTGAGCATCGTGGATATTATCTATATCAAAGTAATGAAGGAAGCAAAGGATTGTATCTCCGTGTCGTTGACATTTCTTGGCAAGTCAGCAACGTATAAAAGAAAAAATCGCGGCTCAAGAACTGATCCTTGGGGTACAGCAGTCGTAATTTTCTGAAGATTTGATATTTTGGATACGCTTACAGAAGCACATTGACCACGATTTTCTAGGTAACTTCTGAAAAAACTATTCGCTTTTTGACCGAAGTCATGGTACCTTAGCTTGGCACGCAACAAGTTGTGGCTGATTTTATTTGAAGCTGGATACAAGAACTACACCCAGCTTTTTGCCTAAATATCTGAAGATATCACAAATGAAGAAGAGGTAACGAGACATGCACATTTTTAAGAAGTACTAACAAGTCGACTGTAGGAACTAAAAATAATGAATCAATTGTATTATCAAGATGAATCTAAGGACACCTCAAATTACACAAACCATGAAGTTGTTTGCATTTAAAATCCGCCATTTTTATTTTGTAAAATTTCAGTATACTTAATGTTACTCGAAATGCCAAGATAAATATCAAACATCTTATACGTTGAAATTTATCAAGACTTTTAGGCGACAGCTCCTGTATATAGAAATTTCAATATTGCATTTTTTTTATTAAATTTAAGACCATTCAATTTTCAATCTCCTTCCTCCCTGTGGACCACCAACGTGCCACCATTTTTTTGCTGTGCAAATGGCTCTGGATTTTCATGGCGAAGATATATGTATGCTGCTAGTAAACCTCTATAAATCTCATAGGATTAGCAATGAAACCAATTATCAAGGTCAAGTTTTTGGTAAATTCCAACGAGCAGGTGAATAGTGATCTTGGATTTCACCTTGATCCTCACCTTCAGGGTTATCCCAAGGTCAACTTCATTTTTTAAGGAAACCCCTATTTCTGATACCGGAAATCGAAAGAGTAGAAAATTTTATGTTCAAATACGAATTGAACTTCAAGATCAGGGTGCCATCTAAAGGTCAAATATGTGTTACTAGGAGAACCTCCACAAATCTCACAGGATTAGCAATAAAAATATCATCAAGGTCAAGTCCTTAATAAATTTTAATGAGGGAATGGACGGTTATTTTGGATTTGACCTTGATCGTCGCCTTCAGGGTTATTCCAAGGTCAACTTCATTTTTTAAGGAAACCTCTATTTTGATACCGGCAGTCGAAAGAGTGGAAAATTTTATGTTCAAATACGAATTGAACTTCAAGATCAGGGTGCCATCTAAAGGTCAAATATGTGCTGCTAGGAGAACCTCCATAAATCTCACAGGATTAGTAATAAGAAAGATCATCAAGGTCAAATCTTTAATAAATTTTAATTAGAGAGTGAACGGTTATCTTGGATTTGACCTTGAACCTCTCCTTCAATGTCATATCAAGGTCAAATTCATTTTTTAATAGAAATCCCTAATTCTGATGCCGATAATCGAAAGATCGGAAAATTTCACGTTCAAATACGAATTGAAGACCAACGTCTTGGCGACCACTAAGAGTCAAATGTAGGTCAAATGTGCGCTGCTGGAAAAACCACTATGAATCTTAGCGGATAAATGATAAAAATAACTATGAATGTCAGTTCTTAAGTAAATTTTGACGAGTGATCTTCTATTGGACCTTGAACCTCACCTTCAAGGTCATTTCAAGGCCATTTTTTTCCAAATTTCCGGTATCAGAAATAGGTGTTTTGATTAAAAAAATTAAGTTGACCTTGGTCAAGTTTTGATGAGTGAACTACGGTGCTCGTTACAAGTGTTTTTTAACCAATAATGTTCCTGTGGGTTTCTTTAAAAAAATGACCTTGAGGGTGAATTTTGTGTCACGCTGTATAAAGTGACACAAAAAAGTGTCAATGTTACATTTTAAATCGCTGTGCGGCTTTAGGGATTCAAAGCCAGGTCATACTGCGGTTATCTTAGCTTTTGTTTCAGTTTAAACTTCGTGGATTTGACCTCTCAACACTAATGGTTTATAATTTGTGCCAAGCTTTCGTTGACAACATTTTGATGCGAAAGTTATTCAGAAAGACAACAATCAAACAAAATGATGCCGTTTCTATGCTTATTCCTTGTTTTCCCCTTGCCCGTAGTGCTACCACAAAAAGCACATTATATGTGACATCCGTGCATTTCAAAACTGTCTGCTTACCTTAATAAAAGCGAGAATTGCATATACCAAAGATATTTATTGCATAATGTGTGAATCGGCTGCATTTAACTTGAACTGATGTACTGGGAATTTATGATCCACATTACGATGATTTGTAGTGACGTTGAAAGTTTTAACATGTATCCAACTGACTTAACAAGAAACACAACGGATTGTTCGGGCTACTAATCAACGGTTTATTGGCTTGCTAAGAATTATTATTAGTTGGTTAGCGAGATGGCATTTATGCAGTATAGTACGGTGAAATTCAATAGACTATATTGCGGAAAATACATCAAGCATGAAACGATAACATCCTCACGAAATGTTATTGACAAGTAATAAGAAAAAAATAATGTGTTGGGCAGCTGAATACACTCCTTTATACGTCTAGGCATCGTACAAAAATGTGCGATCCAAGTTGCACATACCTTTACATTTTCTGCTCTTCAAAAATATTGAATTGCAACGCTGTATCAGCCCGGAAGACGGTCTAAAAAGCATGATGGATCCTGGAGGGTAATGGGGGAGCACTAAATTATAGATAAAAAAAACCACATTCTATAGGGGCAGGAGCTTGGTTAGATTTTGTCCAGTGGCGGCGGGCGATTGCCGTTGATGAAGTACAGGGTTAATTAAATTCCCAATATGGTGTGATTTTCCAAGTAGATAACATCTTTGTTTGTAAAAGCTCTTCAGACTTTTGAAAAGCAAAATATTAATTTCAAATTTACTCAGGGAGAAGCAGGTAGTCTGATTAATTCGGATATGGTAGGTCGGATGTTTGGTGTTGAATAGACAAGCCGTAAGTGCTATGATACCGAAGCATCTAAAATGCTACTAATTTGATTAATTGTAAAATATCTTACCAGTATCCAGTTTAAACACTTTCTGTCTCCAAGCCTCTTACTTTGTGGACCTAGGTTCAGCCACTTTATTACTTTTGAAAAAGCATGAATCTGAATCTGATCTATTACTAGCGTGTACGTCTAGCTTTACATATACCCTTCACCTGAATAAAAAGACCATCACACATGTCGCTATATAATAGAATTCTTTTTTGTTTATGATTTACTGCCGGGAAGCTACCAAGGAATACCAATAAAGAGAAGGAGGGTTACTGACGGCTGGTTCATCTGCAGTGGTTTCATACCTTCTATTGATTTCTACAGAAGAATATGTAGTTTGGCATGCCATATTGATCGTGTTTATACAAGGTGATCCAGGTTACTATTTTTACTGTCTAAACGATATACGACAAATAGCATTTTCATCGTTCTGGTTTCCTTGTCACTGTGCAATTTCAATAACTGCTATACGGATTCTAACAAAGCTTGGAATGGATTAAGGTACGGTCACAGGTTCGGAAATGGGTGTAAGGACGCTAAGTTAGTAATCAGAAAATAAATCAGAATATCCAAACTTTATGCTTACATCCTAAAAGCTTTTTCAGTGTAGATGGAAACAATCACTTTGTTTTTAAAAAGTTCGTATTTATGATGAATAACGTACGGAAAATTAAGGAGTATAAAATAAAGTAAAATATATGGTGCACACCTATTTTCTAGCAACATACTTATACGATCTAAAGCTGATGTTGGAACAAAGAATCCATGTTTCTTGGGTATATCATGGAACGCCATAAAAATATTTGAAAATGTTTGCCATTGCTCATTGACGTAGGATGTACCATTGAAAGTGTCCCCGATGTGACTTTGAGGTGATCTTCAAATGCCCTCAGAGAAACAAACTCCCGCCTTGGAATCAGCGACCCACAAAACCCTGCTGAATTCCGTATAAATGCGGTGAGCAGCAACTTTTTGGTGTTCTAGTCGAGTCAGGTTGAATGTTTTGGATCGTCTGGCATTTGTAAAATGGATTGTGAAGCCTTGTCAAGTGTCACACACTCATGGATATTAGTAAATTTGGTTTCAAGTTGTCGAAATGCTTTCCTTTTTTAAAATGCTTCTATCAAATCTAACGGTTATTTTGAGGTGATTCTGGTTTCCTTTGCTTTGCTGCTTTACTACAAACAGTTTTCTATACTTTCACAAGATTGACCGGTCTATAAAACGAGCGTTTGAAATGCAGACGGTGTTACAAACAAGGAATAAAACCGCGAACAAAGTATGTGCGTGTACACACATAACACAACGACAAACAGACCAACGTTCCCATACGCGCGATCGTATATTAGGCAAAGAAAAAGTCGACGCTACTTGCTCGAGCTGGTTCTTCGAGACAAAGAGAATTGTAATGTTTGCCGTACAATTAGCAATCCAATATACAGGATGTCTCCGAAAACCTGCTCGTTGAGGGTGTAACTGATATTTAGAGCCGTATGGACAGTCATTCCTAGAATTAGTAGTTCTTGGGTTAACTGAATTTTGGATGGCCGCAAATGCAAGTTATTTTTCAAAATAAAGCATAATGAAGTGCGACGAATACCCAGTTCTTGAGAACGATGTCTGGTAGGCGCCTCAGGGCGCTCCACTACACTTTCACGAACTCTCTTGATATTTGCCGGAGTACGAACAGTTTGAACACGGCCCGACCTTGGCAAGTCCTTAACTTCACCTGTTTGTTTAAATTTCCGCACCAACTAACGAATGGTGTTGACACTGGGCAGATTGTTTCGACCGAGATCTTGTTGTAGCTTCCGAATCGTTACAACAATCGACTCGTTATTTAAGTAAAACGTTTTAACAATACACACGCGTTGTGGGATCGTGTAGCGTCTGACATTTTTCAGATTCAAAAAGAAACATAACCTCACAATAGGAGAGCGCTGACGCTGACACGGAACAGTATAAACCTGGAAATACCCCAGCGTATCCAAAGGACAAAGGAGAGAAAATACTATGAGAATGTGGCAGACAACAAAGGCGTCCTACAATTGTAGGCCCTTTCACACGGATCCAACTAAAATGGGGGGAGACACTTCCATGAGAAATGCAATGATTTTAACCACAGAAGTATTTTGCATCCCAAAATGTCAACGTGTTTCGAAATGATATGTGCTACATATCAGTTACCTGCTTTCCAATATGACTAATCAAACTCACAGCTTTGCGGATGACAGCACCCTGCATACAGATAGTCTCAGTATGGGGTTGTATGGTATATCTGAAGTCACTTGAAATAGCATAAAAACCTTTGGTCGGCGCGTCCTTTGTAATTTCATGACGTATCATAGGCGTGCGGTGATTTATTTAGAACGATAATAATAATGTTTTTATATCACAATAAATGGATTTTACTATCTTCTTATTTTTTTGATTTGGGATAAAAAATACTTATATTGGGAGTTTAATTTATGTTGACTGAATGTTTAGAAATGGAAAAATTACAGAATTCCAACGTTTGACATAGGCAAATATTTACATAGCAGGTAGGTATATAAAAAGGTATATAAAGACTTACATTATAGGTATTTATATATCATCCTCGCCTTCGGAGCTGTCGCTAGAGTCATCTTGTAGAGGAATTACAACGGGATTTACAGGAGGCAAAACACAATATTCATTTTCTTTTTCAATAATATGCCTAGAACACTGCTTCCATAGGTCTGTGTCAGCAATATGAGATACTGCATCTCTTATTGTGGCCAATAGCGATTCACTTAATTGAGGGGTCTGATTATGTTTTCTTACTTTTTCTTTAAAGCAGCCCAGACCAACTCAATCGGGTTAAAAATGCAGTAATAGGGAGGTAGACGTAATACTTCATGGCCATTTTGCTGAAGCAGATTGTCAACAACATACTCTTTTTCAAATTTTTGTCTTTTAATAAGATCCAATAATATGGCTTTGGTTGATTTTTGTGGTATTTCCATTCCCTTATCCTTCATAAAATCAATAATGTCTTGTTTTTTTGTGCCTGTATTCGGAATTTTGTTTTTCGGTCGGGAATGGTATGGAGCATTGTCCATAATAATCACTGAATTTGGGGAAATGTTTGGTATTAACTGCTGCTCTATCCACTTTTCAAATAAGTCGGAGGTCATGTCCTCATGATAGTCGGCACATGATTCTTTGATATTTTTGGCAGATAACAGCAAGGCATTAGGTATAAATCCATTTTCACTGCCAGCATGGAGAATAATGATTAGTTTTCCACGGTTGCATGGTGCATTTAAAATGCACTTGTTGCTGTCGTCAACCCAGCCGTACTGCACAACATCATGGGTATCATACCACGTTTCATCCAGGTAAATCAGATTTCTTTTCTGCTCTCTATAGATTTTAACTTTGTGCAAAAATTCTTGGCGCAATTCAACGATTCGAGACGACTCCATAATCACCATTCTTTTATCTAATTTTTGTATTGAAAACCACACAGTTTTACAATACAGTGCAGTGAGTCTAAGCATTTGTAATTATAAAAATCTTCAGGATAATCTTTTAATTTATCCCGTACCATTTCCAAAGTGGGCACCAAATTTTCTTTATAAAATCCGTATATTATACGACGAATATCTTCCTGAAAACCCACGTCTATTCTTTTTAATTTTTGCCCTATGCGCTTTCTGTGGAAGGAATGGTTGACTACATCTCCCCTTTTTATAACCCAATAAATGGCAGACCGACTGATTTTTGTCAGGATACAACTTCTGTTTAAAATTTGATTTTGCGAGGAATCTGGATTTTCGTTTTTCAAACAATCATACATATTTAGGATTACTCTTTGGGTCTGTTCCTCTAAATCTTTATGAAAGAATTCTGCCTGCACAGGTTCATCAACCATCTCCTCGTGGCTTGGAGCATTTTCCCAAGGTCTCCAAAGAGCCATATTTAGGACACACAAGAACAATCAACACAACAATTAAATCAACAAGTAAACTGAGTATTCAAAAGTCAAAAACACACAACTAATAAAATCTATGAAAAAAACACGGACAGACTAAAGAAAACACGTTTATTCACCGCTACACGGCACTGGCTAAACTGTTTCAATTTTCAGTAGCCACCTGCACTTTTTCGGAGCTCTGAAATACACGCTTTCTCATTGGCTATGTCCACGCATAGGCGTGCTTTACTCCACGTGGACCGGTGAAACTGCCTTTGATCTTATACGGGGGATATTTGCTGCGAAATTTGGCGATTTTTGCAGCAAAAGAGCGTGTTAAATATAGATATTTAAAACGCACCCGGTATTTCACAGTGTTTCAAGTGACTTCAGATAAACTATACGTTTAATCAGAAGGCTGGTAGCAACTTCCCCTCTCTGCAGGTTGTCACTACCTGGGGATGAAGATACATTAACTGATACAAGATTTCCTGGCATAGATAACCGAGCTTTGCCAGGAATAATTTCGACTTTTCGGAGTTCAGTTCATTAGCCTCGATGAGAACCAGATTGGAGTACAAATTAAACTTTTGCGTTTCTGACGACTTGTTCTAGATTCTCTCTTATTGACGAGCGTTTGGTGAACTGGCTCTCTGGGAACAAACACACCAGAAATCTGTTTCTCATTCTATCGAGCCTTGTATACATTGTGAATTGGTTCTGCTTCCAAGATATCGAAGTTATAAGACAATCTACTCGAACAAAAAGTTTCATAACTCTCAATAAAATTGATATTTGGCGCTCGAAGGCCTTACTCGTAAACAATATATTTGCAACGTTGCACATTTAGTCTGGAAGATAATTTCCAACTGACTCTCAGCTGTTTCTAAACAGATACTAATATCAACTACCACGTGCGAGATGGTGTGACGTTCCAACGGTAGACGCAATCTCGATGCTTAGCTCAGTGTTTTGTCTATGTGGCACGAAAGGCCATTTGACACGTTCGCCTTGAAAATAAAGACAATCTCAATTAGCAGGCATCCGAACAAGTAAAAAGATAATGGCACGCGATTTACGATAAGCTCAGTGGCTGGTGATTGTACTTGTTCGTACTCGTACTGCCCTTGGCACAGTAATACCAGCTGCTATTCGTGGGCTTGTATACTAAGTGACATATAAATCCGAACACCCAGTTTAAATGGTTTTATTTTAATAAAATTTTGTATAAGTACTTAATGAAGCATAGTAAGTAAATGAAAAAAATTCAAAATGATTGCACTGCTTTAAAGCCCTTTGATCTTTAATAATGTGTGGATGCACCCTGATGTGCTACGCATTCTCTAACGCGCCTAGGCATGCTTCTGATCAGGTGGTCAATGTCCTCCTGTAGTATCTCATTCCAGGTAACCACCATCTCCTCTCGAAGTGCTTCTAGAGTCTGAGGAGGACGTTGCAAATTGAGTAATCTCCTACCCATCATATCCCACACGTGCTCAATTGGGGATAAGTCGGGAGATCTTGGTGGCCATGGTAACATGTGACATCATTATGTTGAAAGAAGTCTATTGTGACTCTTGCAACATGTGGTCGGGCATTATCTTGTTGGAAAGTTGGATCTGCCAGGGTGTCAAGATAGGGTAAAAGATGGGGTTCTAGAACTTCGTGGATATAACGCTGCGCGTTCGTGTTACCTCTGATGAAGATTAAAGGTGACCTGGAACCATAAGCTATAGCACCCCAAACCATAACTCCAACAGTGTGATGAACATGTCTTTCAACAAAAAACTGTGGATTCCTAAACATCGTGCATGCCTAAACAAAATCGAGACTCTTCACTAAAGACAACACTGTTCCATTCCTGATCCCAGAGTGACCGTTGTCTGCACCACTCAAGGCGATTACGTCGGTGTTCTCGAGTTAAAGGGAGGACCCAGTGGGGCCGGTATGAAAACAAGCCAAAACTTCTCATTCGTCGGTAAACACTTCGCATGCCAGTAGCTCTTCCGTGTTCTGCAAACTATTCATTTGCAATGGACCTGGTAGTGGAGAAACGGTCCCTTAAGGCCAATAATCTTAGGCGGCGATCTTCACGGTCTGTTGTTCTACGGCGGCGTCCAGTGCCCCTTGCTCTTTGCGTACGGCCTTCTCGAAGCCATGCCTGACAACACCTAACCATAGTGTCTACACTTCTTTGTACTCTAACTACAATTGCCCGAAAAGAAAGTCCAGCTTCCCGAAGTCTCACTATACGGCCCCTATCAAACTCACTAAGTTGACGAAATCGTACAGGTCTCCGTACTCTAGGCATCCGTAACCGATCGTAAAGGATGTCAAGAACCAAAATCCGCCAACGTTGATTCTTTACTGCGGCTGAAATATTCATTTTTAGAGCATTAGTGAATTAAAAAAAGCAGTATAAAAACCGGAATGTCCAACTGATAAGGCTGAAAAATTTTTCACTTGTTATTTACAGTAAGATAAATACATTCACCAACTTTTATTAAAATAAAACCATTTAAACTGGGTGTTCGGATTTATTTGTCACTTAGTATATGTATGTATATGTAGCTTGACCCTGCGGATTGTGCTCTGTAAGTAAAATCGAACGTGAATATGTTTACGCATCTATTTCCTAATTTCGACAAACACTTTTTGGCTATTCTCTGGATCCTGGTAAGCTTTGTATTGTTTCACCAAACGTCTTTGACTACTCCCAAAAATGGTTGGGAACTTCAAAAAATGTCTCAAGCACTAACTTATTTTTTTATTTTTGTCTACGCACGCACGCAGTTTTAAAACCTCCAGAAAAGAGCTTGAGATCATAAGTCATTTCTTTACTCGAAGTCAAAGCCGAAGCTTTTATTACCACCTGCAGCAGAAGCTGGATGCTTGTTTAATTAAACATGTGGGTTGTGTTACAAGACAGAAGTGTTAGAATAACGAAGGCTTGCGCCCTTTATTCTGTTTCATATAAGTTGTGACTTTGATGCAGTATTGAATCGACGCTTATTAAAATTAAATAAAAACGTGGTGATTTGGTAATTGAATAGCTAACTTCAGTATCAGTAGCTTGGTAATAAAAATACATTGACATCTCGGAAATGGTAAGAGATGTCTGTAAAATGCAATGTTTGATATGATTAATAATAATAATAGTTTATTGGTGTTTGCTCAGGTCAGAGCAATATATAAAGATATATAAAACGACATAGTGATAAATGACAAACGATACATTTTAAATAAGATAAACAAAGGCAGAATACGATGACTAACAAGGTAGAAATAAATAAAAAGGCTATGTCAAATTCAGGAAGTCATAAGACATAAATTCACGTATGTGAGCTCTGTTCCATGATGCCGCCGCGCGATGTGCCTGCCAGACAGACCCGCCTGACTTTGGCGTCCGACCCTAACCGTGTCGAACTTCGTACATCCATAACTGGCCGATACGACCGCTCCTTTGCCTCGAGGGTGTCGAGATTCTGGAGCAATCTACAAGAGGAAGCTTTTTCCAGTTCTACTAACCTTAGGCAGTTCAAAAATCGTGTTAACAAAATTTCTTTTAGGCTTCTGCCTGCGCGGCTGCTTCGATATAAAAAAAAACACTAACAAGAGCATCGTTTTATTGATTCAGGGATGTTTTATGCAATGGGTGATTTTTTTGCTAGTATCTTTTTGGCAACACTGTTTTTGACAGATGACGCGTGAATCGTGTCTTGTGTCATTGTCAAACTTGTTTGGTCTATAATTTATCCATGAATCGACTCACGAACAAACAACGCTTGCAAATTATTGAATTTTACTATCAAAATCCCTGCTCGGTTAAGAGAGTGCATCGAGCACTGCTTAAAATTTATGGGCAATTTGGTCGGCCTACTGAGGGAGCTTGTGACTAAATTTCGAACCCAGCTTACATTATTGGACATTAAACCACCAGAACGCAGACGTAGAGTGAGGGCTGAAGAAAATATTGCGGCTGTATCCGCCAGTGTTAGTGATGACCGTGAAATGTTGATTCGCCGCCGTTCGCAGCAATTGGGCCTCTGTTACTCCACTACGTGGAAGATTTTGCAACAGGATTTGGGTGTAAAACCTTATAAGATACAGCTGGTGCAAGAATTGAATCCACACGACCTCCCACAACGTTTCCAATTTGGTGAATGGGCGCTGGCAAAGTTGGAGGAAGATCCACCTTTTTATTGAAAAATTGTGTTCAGCGACGAAGCTCATTTCTGGTTGAATGGGTACGTTAACAAGCAAAATTGCCGCATCTGGAGTGAAGACCAGCCAGAAGCATTGCAAGAGCTACCAATGCATCCCGAAAAAATCACTGTTTGGTGTGGATTATGGGCCGGTGGCATCCTCGGGCCGTACTTCTTCAAAGACGATACTGGCCGGAACGTAACTGTGAATGGCGAGCGCTACCGTGCGGTGATAACAAACTTTTTTTGCACAAAATGGAAGAGCTGGACTTGGCTGACATGTGGTTTCAACAAGACGGTGCCACATGCCACACCGCACACGAAACAATGGCCCTATTGACAGGCGAGTTCGGTGAACAGTTTATCTCACGTTTGGGGCCCGTCAATTGGCCGCCTAGATCGTGTGATTTAACGCCGTTGGACTATTTCTTGTGGGGCCAATGTCTACAGGGATAAACCAGCAATGATTGACGCACTGGAAGTCAATATTGAAGCATTTATTCGTGAGATACCGGCCGATATGTTGGAGAGAGTGTGCCAAAATTGGACCTTGCGCATGGGCCATCTAAAGCGGAGCCGCGGCCAACATTTACATGAAATAGTCTATAAACATTAAATTATATCGACCGTTCTATCGACTCAAATAAAGATTTAATCGTTTCTTCAAATTTGTTGTTTTTTTTTGAAAATCAAATCCTATACCTCTTAAAAAATCATCCGTTAGTAGTAGTAGTGCGTTGCATATTCGTGAGAGTTAGTCTTGACATAAGTGAGGTAATAATAAATGTAAGCAAAAGGCAAAGTCATGATCTTTAGTATGAATTCCTCCCTACAAGGATATTTGTTCTTCAGGTCGCTATGTACCGTAAATGGTTTTATTTTAATAAAAGTTGGTGAATGTATTTATCTTACTGTAAATAACAAGTGAAAAAATTTTCAGCCTTATCAGTTGGACATTCCGGTTTTATACTGCTTTTTTTTAATTCACTAATGCTCTAAAAATGAATATTTCAGCCACAGTAAAGAATCAACGTTGGCGGATTTTGGTTCTTGACATCCTTTACGATCGGTTACGATGTCTAGAGTACGGAGACCTGTATGATTTCGTCAACTTAGTGAGTTTGATAGGGGCCGTATAGTGGTACTTCGGGAAGCTGGACTTTCTTTTCGGGCAATTGCAGTTAGAGTGCAAAGAAGTGTAGACACTGTGGTTAGGTGTAGCCAGGCATGGCTTCGAGAAGGCCGTACGCTTCTACTGGACGCTGCCGTAGAACAACAGACCGTGAAGATCGCCGCCTAAGATTATTGGCCTTAAGTGACCGTTTCTCCACTACCAGGTCCATTGCAAATGAATGGTTTGCAGAACACGGAAGACCTATTGGCATGCGAAGTGTTTACCGATGAATGAGAAGTTTTGGCTTGTTTTCATACCGGCCACACTGGGTCCTCCCTTTAACTCGAGAACACCGACGTTATCACCTTGAGTGGTGCAGACAATGGTCACTCTGGGATCATGAATGGAACAGTATTGTCTTTAGTGACGAGTCTCGATTTTGTTTAGGCATGCACGATGGTCGTGCCAGGGTTAGAAGGCGACGTGGTGAAAGGAGGAATCCACAGTTTTTTGTTGAAAGAACTGTGGAGTTATGGTTTGGGGTGCTATAGCTTTCTGGTTCCAGGTCACCTTTAATCTTCATCAGAGGTAACATGAACGCGCAGCGTTATATCCACGAAGTTGTAGAACCCCCATCTTTTACCCTATCTTGACACCCTGGCAGATCCAACTTTCCAACAAGATAATGCCCGACCACATGTTGCAAGAATCCACAATAGACTTCTTTCAACATAATGATTACCATGACCACCCAAGATCTCCCGACTTATCCCCAATTGAGCACGTGTGGGATATGAGTAGATGTCTT